>JAFFZH010016005.1:57898-68812 GCA_018420115.1 Euura saliciscinereae
TGTGGGAATCTTTCTTGTAGACAATTTCACGATCTACAAAATCGATCCTCAGCATTTTTCATCCAGGATCAACCGGCAGTGAGATATGCGCAAAAAAGTAAAAACAGATCTACAAGAACGGTAGTAGTTTATCGCAGGGTTCGAAATTTTCTGACCGGAAGTTTGATTGATGAACACTGCGGCACCGTGGAACGCCCTCTTCAGGTGCAAGGTGTTACCCCGCAGCGAGCGTCGGGGTCCGTAAAAAAATCAACGACCGCATTCCGGCGGGTCTCCTTACACTCTTTTTAACAGATTTTTTTATTTTCTCTCACGATCGACCGATGCACCTGTTCCTTCCTCGTACCTGACTGCTATTGTCGCGGATCTATGCTGACGAGAGTGATACCTATAGGATTGTATATGGATTGAATAAGATCGGTTGTGTAGGTAGATAGATAGAAACAGCGATTGCGTACACTTGAGGCGCCGGAAGTACCTAACTTTCATCATTAGCGTTGATAGCGTGTAATAATGTAATATTCGTGTATAGCTACGTTATGTGTGCGTTTAATATATGAACGAGACACGAGAAGACTCTCTGTAACGTAACGCACGTACTTTAATACCTACGTGTGTATAAATTAGGCGTGGTACGACGATGATGATGATCATGTGATGTTACGATACATTATTTATACACGGGAATTTGAGATGGTTATAAAAAGAGAAACCAGGAGTCGTTCGCGGTCAATTATATGGATTATATCATGTTGCCGTGTTCGACGATCATGTTCTCCTCATGTCTCAATGTTCAATAACACATCTTGATATCAATAATAACTTTGTTGTTATTTAAACACCGACAAAAATTCTTTCGAATTGATAAAAAATTGATAAAAAATTGAATGAAATTACGAAATTAGATTTAACTAATTTGGATTACAATGTAATAATGCGAATCATAGCGAATTGATTTGAATTATAATGAATTAATAAAAATTAAAAGATTGGATTGAGTTATAATTCCACGTCGGAAATTTTTTCTTCTGCTCTATGTATTGAATAAATGAATTGTCAAATATTATGTACGGTATTTACCTAACTTGGATTCACAATCAGTTTCAAACGGTGTCTCTCTGGATAGCAAGAGAGAAAAAGAAACCGGGGAACAATATCGTATTCAAAAATACAGAAAAATTTATAATATATTCAGAATGTATCACATCGTATAAGTATTCTCGTTTCTTACGTTCATTCCGCGTCTTATCAGTAGCAGCATGTAGTCAAACACGTTCTTTCTTTCCTTCTTCTTCACATTTATGTACGTTACAGTGATATAAAAATTACAGTTTCTCAAACAACCGTAGTGTTATCATGAATTTAAACGCATATTATGATAATATGTGAAAAACCTTGGACACATACTTGATCATTGTGAGATTAGAAACGATGATATCACATCTAAATTCCCACATTATTACTTATTTTGCATGCAAAATAAAATTATCAATCTCTTCATTTTATTAATTCTTTCCTTTTTTCCAACCGAATACCACTGATTTTCATCGACAACCACATGTGACAAACAATTTGAAAGAGAGAAAAATGTTTGGTATTTTTTCTTCAAGTTTTCGTAAACTGCAACACGCAGGTCATGGCTTCCCCAGTCTTTACTCTTCTTTACCGACCGTACCCGGTTTTCACTTGTTTTCACTGATATCAAAGCCTACGCGTTACGAACGCGAAAAATAATTAGTCAGCGGTATTCTATATTGAATTCCGAAGATTTATATCGCAAAACTTCTTTATTTCATGCACTAATAGAGAAATTCTATTGCATTCTGGATAAAATGAGAAACGCCCAATATGGCCGCGACCACGAGTTGACATCGACAATTATCATTTTATGCAGAATACAATAGAATTTTTCTATCAGTGCATGAAATAAAGAAGTTTTGCAATATAAATATTCGAAATTCAATATAGAATACCGCTAACTAATTCTTTTTCGCGTTCGTGACGCGTAGCCTTTGATATCAGTGAAAAAAAGTGAAAACCGGGTACGGTCGGTAAAGAAGAGTTAAGAATGACTCCAGCATGCTCTTAATGTGTGTCAGACCCGCCGGTATCAAACATTATAGTGATGGGATATACTGACAATCAGTGGAATGGAATCAAGTGGATACTGTATTAATGGGGTAGATATTCATAGCTCGTACTACCTACTGGCACCATGTACAGGATCGTATGGTATGCGATACATACATCAAGTTTAAATAAACCAAGTTACAAATCGTTGCTAGAATTGTTTATTGATTTGAATTCGTTCCACGTTTATATACAGGGTGAGAATTTCTGACTGTACCTAACAGTCTGAAGTTGAGCTGGAATGTAGAAACGAGCTCCAAATCTTCACCCTGTATAGTATATTATAATTTTCTCTGCATATATTCTATTCACGTAACATTGTGTGTATCATTATACATACAAATACGAATAGAGTTTTGTTTAGAATCATTTGTTTCGCATTTATAACCATAAAGCAACATACATTGACACAAATACCAAAGTTCACGTATTATACACCTATTGTGTGTTTTCGAACAATTGATTGTACGCATTAGGTACGTTATTCACGCACGTCTGTCTCCGTTGTTGTGACTATACCTTCAGTCATTTTCTGGTACTTTTTTTTTTCTTTTTTTTTATCCACTTAATGGTCACTAAAAGCAGCTAATTGGGTAAACAGGCAACGAGCAGAATCTGTTACAGTAGGTGTGTTCCTATTAGCGATATTAAACCAGTTTCGTTTGCCAATTTACATATTCTTTAAAAATTTTAATAATATTCACGTTTTTTTTTTGTTTTTTTTTGTTATTTTTCTTCTCATTATCTCAATAAATTTAGCATAGAAAGTAATAATGATTCGTTGTTGCATAAGTTCATTCAGCAAAAATGTATTCGTTTTGATTTATTAGTCAAGTTTGATACACATTTACTTGAGAAGAAGAAGAAGAAGAAGAAGAAGAAAATCAATAATTATAGGCAGAATATGAGAGAATAATGAATAATCTTTTTGTTTCATACTTTTTTTTTTTTACTTGTGTGTTACAGGCTGCTGCTCAATTAGTAAGAATTAACCTTACGTAATACGAAAGGGAGAAAAAAGAAAATCGAACCGCAGACATGGGGTGCGGTTCACGATGCGCAAAGTACTTTTTGTGCTTCTTCAATTTCATCTTTTTTGTAAGTTTATATATGTATAATAATATGTATATTATATTTTTGGTATTTGAAATTTCGTTTTTATTCTTTTTCTCTATGAATTGTTGGAATTAGTTGTACATCAGATCAAATGTGGCGATTCTGGGTAACAAAAATTATACTGTCGTTTTTTTTTTGGACACTTAATTCCAATTCAAACAACAATTAATTCCAAGAACAAACATGCGATGTATTAATTATACAATAAATTTCACCACACATATATATAGACGAAGATGAAATAATATTCTTACATATGTAATGTAATTATTCTGTACTTAAACCGTCTAATGTTTTTTTGGACTATATTTTTTTTCCTCCCAATTAATTAATTTATCCTCAATCAAGGATGATGGTCGATTTAAATTACTATAAATGATTTAATTTATTTTTCTTTTTTTTTCTTTCCCCATTTATTCTCTTATATTTGCGTCATCCATTCGTTAAAAAGATCAACGACATAAGAGAAGAAAAAAAAATATTGTCTTGTCGTATTGAAAATAATTATCTGATTTATTTTGTGTTCTTTCAAGAAGGGGATCAAAACATTTTTCATTCGATCTCTTTAGTCCATTTTTGTCAATTTTTTGTCAATAAAAAAAAAAAAATAATAATAATAATGACACATAACTTGTTTCGTTTATTCTCAGGTCGCCGGGGGTGCAGCGTTAACCGTTGGAATATGGTTAATTGCCGATAGAAATTCATTCTCTAATCTAATCGCTAAAATCGATCAAGCGGATCTTTTGGTAAGTTCAAGAAAAGAAAAAAAATTCTATATATATATATATTTTTACACAAACACATAGGTATAATATCCAAATTTTTTTTTCGATTCTCAAATACACTTCTAGAAAATCATAAATGTGCAAAAAAAAATAATTAGTTTCATCAATAAAATACGATATATATATATATACCATATGATACTTTATCGAGATATTCTTCCTGAGATTTGACAAAGTCATGCAAAAAAAAAAGGGGGGGGGGGATTCATATGGATGTACAAAGAGTATAATTTTAATAACGGACCGGAAGATGACCCAGATTCTGATTAAACTTTGCGAAAGGGAGTCATCTAATTTGACGAATTTCTAAATTAGTACATCTCAAATTGACGGTGCGGTTCGCGATACGTTGGCAGTGTCGTTTGGTATATAAGAGGGCTAAGGCTCAGACGATGGCTGCTGTAATACAGTTAAACGTTACCGATTACCGTATCACACATACATCGCTATGTCACTTGACATCCTAACGTGACCCCAACCGAGTTCAGTTCAATTCCCGAACGTGACTTGAATAAGTAATAAGTCAAGTATAGGTAGTTACATACATTGTGTATGTATATAAGATATATATAAGACGTGAAATGAGGAACTAACAATAAGAGAGTGAGCGAGATGAATTATTTATATACCAGTACCTACATCCCTCAATTATATTCTTCAGTGCATCGCGGTACTAATTCAAAGGGATTATTAAAGAAGACCTTTTTTTTTTACATCTTATTTAACACAATTAGATGATTTTCTTGTTGTTTAATCAATTAATTTTGTCTCACAGACGGGGAAAACCTTGAACCGTAATTGTAGTAGGTTGAGGATTAGCATACTTGGTAGGTGTATTCGACAAAACTGACCATATCCCGTCTATGGTTTACGCGAAGTGGCCAGTTTCGTGGAAACGACGAGTCACTGGACACACACACACACACACAGACAAAATAAAAAAAGAAGTATGTACGTGCATCTGGGTTTTGAGAACGACGTAGGAACTGGTTGATATTGGGCCAGACCTGTTGCTTTTTTATGCAACCACACGACTTCTTGTTCTTGTCTTGTCTTCTCTTATGTCTTCCGGTTTTCTATACCAAAGTATTTGTGGTACGAGACGAGACGGTAGTCCGGTTTTCTCTTCTGGTTTTAACTATATATATTTATACATATATTGGTTACCGTGTCTACAAGCTACTATATAAAGGAAAGATATAATACGACCGATAGTAGGCCATCTACTTTTTTTTTTTTTTTTCACGCGTTGTACTCCTTTACCTTATTTTATTCTATTTTATTCTACCTTTTGAGGACAAAATACGGATATCATGATTCTGATCGTGAGCTATTTCATCCTATTGGTATAGTTTTTTTTTTTTTTATACGTATACATATAATATTTTTACTCATTCAATGCTTCTTTTGTTTAATGAAACATAGAATTAAATGTTTTTGAATTATGTTTTTAATTATTGTATATTATAATGTTGAAATCAATAGAATAATAGAAATTTTTATTATCCATGGAAACAATTAAAAATGAAATTTTTTTTTAATTTCTTATTTTGAAAATGAACAATTCAATTCGATACAGAAAACAAAAAAAAATTATAGATCTTCATTCTCTTTATCTAAAAAGAATCGAATATTTGATACACTATGATATTGTGAGGAAATTGAAATTCGTGGCGTGACCAATCGGAAATAGATTCAAATCGTGATGGCTAGTTTCTCTATATTTTATTTTATTTCACTTTTTTTTATTTTCATTCTTTTGGTCAGCTGCGTCGATGGTCAGTCAGTGGTCATAGTATGGTAACATAAAAATACGTTGACGTTTTTTTTTCTTGTCTTTTATACAGGAAGAAAAGAAAAGAAACTTTGTTCTACTTTTTAGTAGATAGAAAAGAAAATAAAAATAAAAATAAAATAACGTTATAAAAGTCAACGAGGAGGAAATTCACTATAAAATACAATATAAAATTTTATATTAGATCGATTCACGTATTAGAATAGACATTATTCAATCTTTTTTATATTTATGAATATTGATTCACTGTATGAAGAAGAAGAAGAAGAAGAAGAAGAAGAAGAGGGAAAATGTGCTAATGAAATAATTTAATTCAATTCAAATTTTATACTCCAAATTTTTTTTACATTTCCTCAATTTTGTTATCGAATCAGCGATAATTGTACAAAAATATTAGAAAATATTTACATGGTCACATTTAAAATTCTCTTTTTCGTTTTTAAAATCTCTGAATCAATTTTTATACAATACATATACTCAGAAAGAAAGAAATTCTAGATACAGTTGCTAATCATATTGGTTATATATAAATACAGCATTTCAAACCCTAATTTCATTTCGATTTATTATTCAATACAACAATCATATTCTCAACTTTTTTTTTTTACAATCATCTAAACACTTGGTATTCTAGTCGACATTGCTTTATAACTCCCACACTTACAATTACCTACACACAATAATGATGACCGTAATATAGGTCCTTAAAGTGTATACATACTCTGATCATCATCTAATCATGAAAACGTTCATATCAAGTCTCTTAACAACTAGCAACGCACGGTCGCGATTAACTAATTATTTTCTTCGACGTAGCCCTGCGTCAACATCTCTTCTTCGTTTTTACAACGAAATACAATTATCACATTCACGAGGTACCGTTATTTTTACATTTCGACTTTCAACATATACTATATACATACCTACGTCACATAATTTCATAAAATGTTTATCATTCATGAATCAAGTAATTTATTTTTTTTTTATCGTTTCTATCTCGTTTTAATATCCTAGGTATACTTTTTTCTTTTTTTTTTTTTTTGATATGGGAAAACGATTATGATATTACGTTATATACATATATATACATTCTGAATTATGTAATTATAACAACTAAGTAATTATACATACAATATTAATTAGAAAGAACAAAAAAAAAAAAACGAACTGACATAAAAATTTGTAAAATAAAAAGTCAAGTTTGATTAATTGATAAAAAAAAAAGGAAAAACAGAGAAAGATCGTTGTCATGACCTGATTAAAATACTGAAACATTAATTAATAATTATGAAGATTTTTTTTTTTCTTTCAAACAAAGAATAATTATGTGACAATTAATTATTTTGAGTGTATAAATTATACTAATAGGACTTTATGAGGTTGGTAAAATGTTAAGATATGTATTGGGATTTATATCCCATATCCTGACGTGTAATGAAACCCCCCTCGACGATTCACTAACAGCTATCGTATAGTCTCGCGTTCATCAAATCAATATTTCCTTGTTGCCTCTGACAACGAACCACCGAGGGTTACACATATATAACTACAAATTTACTTTACAATGACAGGATATACATTGCAGATGCAGATTCGTCGTACTTTATTACAGTTCTTGGAAAAAAAAATAACAAAGGAAAATCAATAAAAATGATAATGATAATGAATTTAATAACGTTTCACCTCCTAGGCGATAAATGAAGTCATTTTGAAGCTATTCAAATTCTCAATACAGTTTTTTTTTTTTTTTTTCAGGCTCAAAAGTCAGAGTCTCGAAAAATATGTGACACACGTAACGCGTCAGTGATAACAATTATCAATGTCTTGTCTATACATACCGTCTTACATGGCGTCTCACTCTTATTCTTTATTTAATTGCAATATTTTTTTTGTTCAATAATCCATTTACTACAACTATTGATATAGTGCAATCAGTGAGAATAATATATACCTATACTCTAATAATTTATAGGAGTTTCACGTTCCGGCGTCAATTCAATTAGCGTGTCGATAATCGAAGAACTATGTATACATATGTATAACAAACCAACCCCTTCTAATGCTCCGGTTTCTCTGGCACACCTGGATTTCGAAATCGAAGTGCGATAAACTCTCGAAGCTTGTTAGCTAATTATTATACGTGCAAATAGCCAGTCTTGTCTTCCTGTATATATTAATTCATTTATTATTTTTTTTTTTGACTTAATCCGGAATTTTTTAATTTCAAAAACTGAAATTAATACAGGATAAAATTTTAAGCATCAAATAAGAGTCATAAATGGTGAAACCGAACGTTTCCGAGTAAATTGAACCTTATTTGACGCTAATTGAAATTTGATCCTGTGTTAGACAATTTCAGATTCAAAAATTAGAAAATTCCGGATTGAGTGGAAAAAAAAAATAGAAAAAAACAATTCGGCTCACGTTTTCCTAAACGGGTGGCTGTTTTGTATCATCCACTGGATTTTTGAGATTTTTTTCGGATTTTTAAAAAGGGGCATTCTCAATCAACTTAAAAAATTACATAACAAATTAACGGTTTAATAAAAATAAAAAGTCTTAAAAAAATTTAGGACGCGTTTTTTTTACTGAGTAGAATGTTAGAAAAAAACCATGGAATGACCCATATGTATGTATGAAAATAAAACGTATGTAAACTCGTTACACTATACGTTTCCATATTATACCGTTTTTTCTTCTTCTCTTCTTCTTTTTTCATATTTATCTTGAACATATTTACGTATAACGTTACCTTCTTCTCTTCTTCTCTGCGATGTACCTCTTTTTTTTACTACATGCATACTAATATGAGTAAAGGGATAACGGTATTATCATACCTATATTATGTATACAAAAGTTTCAATTCTTATTCTTGCACAATTCGTATGTACATAGCTGTACACACCTGTAATTTCATTGAACAAGCGGAATAACTGTACTGTTTTGTTTTTTCTCTAAATTTTTGTTGTATTTTCAAAATGTTCTTTTTTTTTTTTGCGTGTTTTATGTATCTATAATTATGCTTGTGACGATTCCGTGAAATCGTTTAGCCACGGTTTTATATCAGGGGTGAAGCTAAAGGAAGGAGAAAGAGATCTGTTATCACTAATTGCTTCGTGGCATGCGATACTATGATATTTTATAACGTTGGTTGAAAGATGGCTGTTTCAGAAAATTAAACAAAATGATAATAATGACAATTTGTTCTAAAAAGATGTTGATTTACATACAGCAACAGGTTTCATACTATAATGCAGAGAGAGAAAGGCTTACCTTACTTTTATTACTTTCATTCTTATTGTTAGTTGCGTTCATTGTTACATTAATTGATGATGAAGCTTGAAAATACGTCAGTTTTCTTTCACTTCAGACCATCTAGTTTGTTATATTCTTTCAATGTCTTTTTATATGATCAATTATTTTTTTTTTTTTATCTTGACGTTTTTTTCTTTTTATGACTGGAAACTGTAACGACCACGCGACAATCTACGTTCATTTACACGCTTTTACTTTCAACGGTCGATGTACCTTTTATATATGTAGCAGACTGTCGTGACTTTTATAAACTCACGTGTCCAGCTATGAGCCAGTAAAAGATATTATTATCATGATTATTTTTACCGTTTATATAATTATAAAAATAGACACTCGGTTTAATTAACCATCTAATATGCATGTAGGTAGATTTATACTTTCTCCATGACGACTTTCGTATTTTATATACATTCTTAAACTCATCGTTTGTGATAAAAAACGCCTCAACTTGAACAAACTCTCTGATATCATCGATGAATGATTTTGATTGCATTTTATTGTTTGTTACGTGCCTCGATATCTTTTCAGCAATAGTGCAATGAGAAATTTTTTTCTCCGGCGCCCTACGTTCGTCTACGTATATTATCGTTGTTTCGTTTTATATTCTCTCATTCGTTCGCGTTATCCGATTTTATCTCTACGATGATGCATACCCGATAGGGGTGTGCGGGTACCCGAAATTTCGAGTACCCGAACTCGGGTTCGGGTCGGGTTTGCATCGGGTCGGATTTTTTGGCAATCCCGAAATTTTCGGGTAGTCCGAAATCTTCGGGTAATCCGAAATCTGCGGGTAATCCGAAGTTCTCGAGTTATCCGAAATTTTCGGGTAGTCCGAAATCTTCGGGTAATCCGAAATCGGCGGGTAATCCGAAGTTTTCGAGTTACCCGAAATTTTCGGGTAGTTCGAATTCTTCGGGTAACCCGAAGATTTCGGGTGGCTCGAATTTTTCGGGTAGTTCAACATTTCCGGGTAATGTAATAGCGGTCGAGAATCCGGAAATCTTTAGGAAGATCTCAATTTCCGAGAGGTCTCATGGCACTTATGTTTTTAGTAAAATAATAAACGATTGCATCTTTCGTCGACGCGTGGTGGTTTTGTCTACTTATTTCATTCTTTTGCTGTTATTCTTCGACTTGCTCATGAGACGGCCGTGATCAAATTACGAAAAGAGTGACAAATTTTGCTACGTCGACGTACCGTTCTCGGGTAATCCGAAATTCTCGGGTAATCCGAAATTTTCGGGCAATTCGAAATTCTCGGGTAATCCGAAATCTTCGGGTAATCCGAAGTTTTCGAGTTATCCGAAATTTTCGGGTAGTCCGAAATCTTCGGGTAGTCCGAAATCTTCGGGTAATCCGAAATCTTCGGGTAATCCGAAATCTTCGGGTAATCCGAAGTTTTCGAGTTACCCGACATTCTCGGGTAATCCGAAATCTCGGGTACCCGACCCGAAAGCAATCCATTTTACCCGACCCGACCCGAACCGAAGAATTTCAGTACCCGCACACCCCTACTCAGTATATACGTGGATGTAGGTGGACCTTCTCCGCTCGAAGAATCACCTATGTAATTTCAGCGGGGTGGTACGTTTGTATAGTGTGATTATCTCAAGAGATATATTCGGAATTAGGACTGTGACTTTTGCTGTCCTGTAAAGACCAGATTACTCCATTACTTATATGAATCGATATAGATTGTAGGTTGCAGTTATAAACTTTTCGATTCACCTTTGATGAAATTAACTGAGTCACTCAGTTTTTGAGTACAGA
>JAFFZH010016006.1:48673-63687 GCA_018420115.1 Euura saliciscinereae
GTGTTTTGGAACAAAGCTCTATTGGCCCAAAAAGCTTTCGAAAAAAAGCCTACGAAGCTCTTAAAACTCGGAAGAGCTTTGAAGATTTTTCAGAAAAGCTGAAAAAAGGCGTCGATAAAGCTGTAAAATCATTTTCCAGGCCCAAAAAGCTTCGAAAATTGTTAAAAAAAAAAATTGAGTACTCAGAAAGTCTCCCCAAATAAACCTGAAGTGCAGAGCTTTTTCGTAACTTTCAAGCTTCGTGGACGTTTGAACCTTCGAAAAAAGCTCCGAGAGCATGAAAAGTTTTCAAAAAGCTCCGAAATCGTTGATTATCTGTCACACGTCATTGAGAGGCTATCAACTTAGTTTTCTAAATGGAGGGGAAGGGGGGGGGGGTGTTGTTCATTCTTTGCAGCAGTGCGGTCCTTGAGCTTTTGCGACATTCAGCAGTGGCTACGAGTGCCAAAGAAAAAAGAGAAAGAAAAGCATCACGTACCGGTACTCCGAGGGGGCAGAGAAGAAATAATGAAATGTGTCACTTTAATGAAGGTACATGCCACCTGGATATCGCTCATCCAGTCTGTACCAAACGACCATTCGGACACCATGAGAATGTTTTTTTTGACAACAAACCACCCGAAACTCGTGGCTAATTCCCTCGGGACCACTTTAGCCGAGAAAAAATAACGCACTTTTATAAATTAAAAGAAAATAAGTAAATTATTTTCTTTTTTATACGAATAGGACTGCGGTGTTTTTTTTTTTCTTCTCAACTTGTCGCCAATAAAGCTCGAAGCTTTGATGCAATTGATTTGGAAAATTAACAACAAAATACAACATGGCGAAAATGATTCTGAGCTTGACGTGATTTTTTATGATTCAGAGCTCGACATCAGCTCAGAAGCTCAAATACCCAAAAGCTCAATATTGGATAATTTCCTGGCGCAAAAGATGAAGAAATTTGAGTTCATACTCTGAAATAATTCTCCACATGTCTTCTTACAGTCTTCAGTTTCAAAGTTTCTAGAGAAAAAGCTCCAAATTCTTTGAAAGCTCACAATAATTAATTTTATATGTGATTCCAGAAAAATGATTCTTTTTCTTATTTCATTTCAATCATTCAACTTATATTCTGTATGAATTGAGCTTTCGAATGATATTCTTTAAAGCTCCAAACAGCGGAATTTGGATTTACTTCTCGAATGACAATTTCCTCACTTTCCCACTCCTCTGTGTAAATTAAATATTCTGAAACATGAGTTTAAAAGTGATTCGCAATAAAGCTCGAAGTCTCATAAAAGCTCGAGGCAACGATTCTCAAAATACAATCATAAAATGTTTACCTCCCCCCACTTCGAATGATTTATTGTCGTTTATCTTTCAAAGTGCAGATTCGAACTGAAAAGTCAAAAAGTCCAAAGCTTCGAATTAAAAATACGATCCCTGCAAGCTCCTCAACTGCTCTTGACAAGGAGGCACGTAGCGCCTATAATTCTGTTCCGTTTTTCTACTGGCCTTAGAAGAAACGAGTAAGAAAAAAAGCTTCAGCTTTTCTTATTTCTTATTTTAACTTCTCTCCTCCTTTATTTTCTTATCTCACGAGTTCGACTAAGTTGAGCTTGCGAGCTGCCTGCCGCGCATACTTTCCGATAGATAACTGTGATAGACCGTCCTGAGGGCAAAATATTGCAAAACTGTTAAGATAAAAAATAAAATATCGTCGTGTGTACCACTTATATTCGTGAACAAAACTACACCCTTATACTATACGGTCTATACCCTACTTCCCTTTATATTCTTCGCTGAGCTTTAAATTATCCCGGTACGGGCGAGACGTCCGATTTTTCAAAGAAGGATAAAATAATAGCGGGGAAAAAAAAAGAAACCGAGACCAAATCATCCCTGATATCAATCTCGAACCGTTTTATTTGTAGACCCCATAAATTTGGATCTGGGAAAAACAATAGTCTAGACTACTAAAAATTGATCGGATCATAAATTCATTTATCATTGGAATTACATTTTGCACTTTGTGATATCACGAATCACCGGAAGAAGTATCGTTTTTCAATGAGCTTTTTGACATTTCTGCTACTTGCCTTGTACTTCTTCTATATATTCAGGAGAAAAAGGGAAGAAGCAATTTTTCATTCTACATTTTCGTGGTTTTTTATTTCAGAAACAGAATCAATTCTGTCCACCACAGTAAAATAAAGATGACGGACACGAGCTTTGATAATTTTTTTTCTTGTTTTTCCAAAATCGCAAGCTCAAGGATTAAAGCTTTGAAAAATAGCCACACATATCATGCTGTGTAAATGTCAACCTTTCAAAGGGTATTTGCTTCAAAATAACAGAAAATCTCAAGTTCCCAGTTGAATTAATAAACGAGAATAAATTTAGACAATTTATAGCACGACGAGGGGTCCGCGATGTAATGATAGTACATGCTGCAATGATTGCTTCGCCCCATGGGAGGCAAACGATATTAACCAGTCAGACACGTTCTTCGTTCACGTCGGTTGCGATCCTGATTGTAAAAATGATAAATAGGAGAAGTAAAAATGGCAAAAAATTACTTTCCAACTGAAAGCTGAAAAAAAGTTGAACTTTCAAGACTCAAAAGCACGAAAAGCTGGATTTTTTCTTCTAAGCTTCTGAAGCACAAAGAGTGACACTGAAAAGTGACGAAAAGCACGAAGAGTGACACTCTGAACCCCCTCAAGAAGCTCACCAATCATCTTTGGAGCCTGAGAAATCCTTCAAGGCTCAAAAAGCATCTTTCAAGTAGTCAAAAACATTTTTTTGATCCTGAAAACGCTACTCTAAAGCTCGAACAACGTATGGAAGCACTGAATCGTAGGAAGAAAGTACAAAAAAAGCTCAGTTTTCGCGCCGAAAATCTGAAAATGAGCACCGAAAAGCTCAAACTGAGCACCAAGGCACAAAAAAGCTCGAAATAATCACAAGAAAGCTCGAAACGATCACAAAAAAGTTCGAAACAATCACAAAAAAGCTCGAAACAATCACAAAAAGCTCGAAACAATCACAAGAAAGCTCGAAACAATCACAAGAAAGCTCGAAACAGTCACAAGAAAGCTCGAAACAGTCACAAGAAAGCTCGAAACAATCACAAGAAAAAATCGGGCAACTAGGAATAAGAATAATTTGAAAAAAAAATATGAAAAAGCACTTCTGGGAGGTGCAGATGTCTGATGATGCAAGCGAGAGTTGTGAAATGTGGTTTTGTTACCTCGTTGATAAAGTTTATGGTGCCAGGTTTGTGGGAAGGGGGTGAAAGAGGGGAGAAAGGAAATAAGTGTACATCCAAACCGGGTGGAAGCCACTTGTCGTATGTTTATTTGCTTCGTAGTTGTCGCAGCTTACGATGGCAAGGTACGTTTAATATTTGCATTTTCGTGCGCCCCCTGGTCGACCCAATTTCTACTAAACTAGGCGGGGCGCGTTTCACGAACACGAAAAGCTCCTGCTTGTATATAAATCCACCACTTCTCTACCAGCAAACGTTGCTTTGCGATACTCACTTTCACTTATCATACGACCGAACTTTATTTTGAATAACGGAAAGGGGAAAATGAAAAGAGAACCTCGGAATATCACGGTGAATTAACATTTGGAGAGAAAATTGGTCGAGATATTTCATTCATTCGTTCAGAAAGTCAGAAAATTTGTTCAGAAATTGAAGGAGTTTGTTTCTAAAATTCTGTCAATAAGAAGCTTCCGAGAATCCTTTAAATTAACAATATGTTTCAAGCTCAGGACTGCAAGCTCTCTAATCCATGAATACTTTCGGATACAAGGTTTGGACAGAAGATCGCTTCTCGATAATCTTGTGGATAATTGGAATAATCGAGATTCTGGGAACAGCTTTAATCAATTCTCCGAATCAGTGGGGGAAAGTCTGATCGAAAAATTCAAGACTTGGACTGCAAGCTCTCTATCGAATGAATCGATCATGAACTTTTAATTATCTTAATTCTGTTTCGAGAAAGCTTCCAATGAATTATCGATAATGTTTCGAAGAGATGAAATCAACTTCCATACCGCAAGCTCTTCAATAAATGAAAAGAAAATCGCCAAAAAAGTTTAGTTTCGGATTTCATCGATTCTGTCTGGAAAGAGCTTTCTGAAATTCGAGTTTTAGGTCGCAAGCTCTGGAAAAAATGAAAAATGTGACTAAATTTGAGATTTTCTTGAATGGTAGGTGAATCGCAACTGATAGAAAAAAAAGTATCACGCAATGAACAGTAAGAAAAGTTTGCAAGTGAAGGTTGGGAATGAGAACGAGAAAAAAGCACCGTGTTCAGTAGGTAACCAGTATAGGGGGGTTGCCATTTGACGTAAGTCGCATTGGGACAAAGTAGGGAATGCTTTTAGCGTCGTTCACTACTCGCCTATATGTAAATGTGGCCATTTGTCTGAAAGCGGCAGACCTATGGAAGAAGGGAAAAAAAGTATATACATACATATATGTGTATGTGTGCGCGTATAAATAAGAAATGAAATAAAACCAGTTTGATATATCCTCGGCGTATACGCCTTACATTTGTTGTCTTCGACCCCTTATACCAAGACATCCCACGCACTTAGGAACCCATAAGTTAAGGAATTTACCAAACCAAACTGATCTTGTCGGACTAAACTGAGCCAAGCTTCTGGGTCAAAACCTAGAACCCAAAAAAAGCAACAAACAGTGTAATCCAATCAATCGCAAAAGAAGAGAAAATTAAGCTTTCTATAATGACGAACTTCTAAATTGATTAATTCTTGTTATCAACGAAGAAACAAAACAAAAGCTCAAGAGGATAAAGCTTTTTCAAACCAAATAAAGAAGCTCTGTGAAATAAGCTCTAAGAATAGTATTTTCCTACAGAAAAAGATTCATCAATGATTCTATTTTTCGCTGATAGGCTTCGCAAGTTGAGCTTTTTTTCTAAACAGTGAGCTTGAATTTGAAAGAAAAAATTACAGACTGGATATCGCGTGTCTAATGGTATAAGGTCGTATGCGCCAAAAAGTTGATTTTGGTGGTAAAAGGTCGTATATTTTTTTTGTCCTTTGCCATTCGCTCTTATAGTGTCCAAAACGCATACATCTATGAAAATTAGCCGAAAGAAAAAATAAAGGTGAAAGGTCGTAAGTACTGGCGGTTACATCCTTTCATTTCTAGATTAGAAAAAAAAAATCGTGCTCACTAATGATGTATGGTCGTATCCACCATTTTCATTTATATTATATAATTTTTTTACAAATCCTTTAAAAACCTCTGAAACGCATAAATAAATCGAATTTCGGATGAAATTCCAAAATTTTTATTTTTTAACAAAAAAAATGCACAAGCTAACGGTAAAAGGGCGCATACGCCATTATTTTTTTTTACTCATTTTTTCAAAATACTCTGAAATCATGTGAAATGCATAGAAAAATGAAAATTCCGATTCTCGTTTTAATAATTTTTTTTTCAATTTTGAAAATTTTGAAAAAACCTCGGAATTTTCGCTTTTCTCCACGTTTCACGTCATTTCAGAGTATTTCGAAAAAATGAGTTAAAAAAAAATTGCGATATGACCTTTTACCTTTAGCGTTTTAATAATTTTTTTTTAATTTTGAAAATTTTGAAAAAACTTCGGAATTTTCGCTTTTCTCCACGTTTCACGTCATTTCAGAGTATTTCGAAAAAAAGAGTAGAAAAAAATAAATAATGGCGTATGCGACCTTTTACCTTTAGTGAACACAATTTTTTTTTTTTGGGTTAGAGATGAAAGGTCATAACCGCCAGTACTTACGACCTTTCACTGTTAGTTGATCAATTTTGCAATTTCTACTTTTCTGACGGTATTTTAACATATTTTGCGTAAATACGGAGAAAAAAATTTGCCATGCCTTTTTACCTTTACGCGTGGTAAAAAGTCGTATATTGGCGCATACGACCTTATACCATTAGACACGCGATATAACACGATATAACTTGAATGATTAGCCTAGATTTCCAGTCAAAGGATGCCATGTGAGTTGAGCTTTTTTAAAAAGCTGCTAACAAAAATCAAGCTACTGTCAGAAAAAAATTTCGGTAAATTATCAAGCCTTTCGATCAATAAGCTTTGTTGAAGAATCAAGGTACTTGAATACGAAGCTTTATAAGGAAATCAAGCTTTTGGAAACGAAAAGCTTTATTGAAGAATCAAGCATTCTAAAAAAAAGAAGCCTAATTCATGAACTACGTTTTTTTTTCTAAGAAGCTCAATTTAAAAATTCAACAAGAAGCTTTATTGAGTAATAATTGAGCTTTTGTGATGGAATATTCAGCCGTGATCCCATTTTTTTCCATGAAAAAGCTCATTGAAAGTGAACTCAAGATTCATCCAACGGAATCTCTTAAAAATTCTGCTCTCAGTTACAAAAAGCTCCGGAGTGAAGGAACGTTGGCAAAATCTAGTCATTATTGTCACGAATTGGGAACGGTTTTCCCATTGAATCTTCATGGTAATTTATCTAGGAGAAAAATGAAACAGATGCAGCTTAAACTCGTCGTAGAAATACATAAAATAAAAAAAAAGAGATAGAGAGAGAAAGAAAGAAGAAAAAAAACTGAAACAAAGTCACAACCCAGATACGTGATCGACATACGATCGTTATCTGACTGAATACAACAACTCGAAAAGGATCATCGGACGAAAGTTATACGCGGAAAACTTTCGCACAGTTGTTTCTTTTTTTTTTCTTTTTATTATTATCGTACTTGAAGTATCAAGGAGTACGAATATCAAAAGATTAGGAAGAAAAAGCTGAAACGAGTTTTTTTAAATGTCGAGCTTTCGCGAGCTTTTTTTGTTTATTTGTGAATTTGGGAAATTAGTCTTCCCCGGTCAATTCTATGCTCGAGTTTTTTTTCAATTCAGCTATTTCATCAAACTTTCGAAGGAGAAAAAATCGTCGAAAAAAGCTCAGTTGTTTGGAAAAAAAGTTTGATTTTTGTGACGAGTTTCTCTAGTTAAATCTGAATTCAAATATTGAATATACGATACGGTGGTAGAGGAAAAGCTGCGACAATCTTCACAATATATTTGAGTTGTTTGAGCTTTTATGATTGATCAATTCAAAGCTTTTCGCTCTGCGACTTTTAGTACAAAGATTTTTGTCAACGTGTCAAATTACATTCAGTATCGACAGAATGTGAAAGTAAGCTCAGCTTTTTTTGTTGACAGTATGCTGAAATATTTCAAAGCGAAACTTTTCTATTCGAATTCAAAATCAAGGATTAGACACATGACGAGACGAGAAATAAGAAGCTGTGGCAGTCTTGACTATTCAAAGTTTCTCAAGATTCCATGAATAATTTATTTTGAAGCTTTTTACTGTGACTTTTTACAGAAAGCAATTCATTTGTTTGTCTCCACTTTCTGCAAGTCTGCGTGAAATTTTTTTCCTTTCCACCTCAAACTTTCTATAATAAAAGAATCGAGTAAAAGCTCAGCTTTTACTCTCCCCTCGCCCTAGAATAAAAGTCTAAAAATCATGTTTCTCTATTTCTCAGTCTGGTCTGTGGGCATAAAATTATTGCTCCTTTCTCACACTTTCGATAACAACAGAACCTATAATAGAGGTCAGAGCTTTTTCTCCTCGATAGCCTAAAAATTTCACTTCGGAAAGCCCGTAAGCATTTCTAGTGCGAAATTCAAAAACTTCGAGAATGAAATTAGACCAGATATTCGAGAACCGTGTGTGTAGGACGTAACAGAATATTTCTCATTTTTCTCTCTTTCTGGTTCCGTTACACTTCGCCCTCGCAAGCTCGCGCTTATTTCCTTCCACTTTTTCGGCGAAATTAAAAAAAATCCCCCGAGGCACGAGACTGAACGCAATTTCGAGAGACGACGCGAGCACAAGCTACATACGTTGTACCAGCTTCTGCTACTACGACGGGAGCTTATTCAAGCTCACCAGATGTAACCAGCTTCCAAACTCGTACTTTCACGTCAATTTTCATGATGAATTTTTTTATCCAAGCTCAAGTCTGTTCGGATTAAACAAGTTCAGCAAAAGCAGCTTTGAGCTTTTTCCACGAAATTGAAATCAAATATTCAATCGAAAGACGTGACGTAAATGCCTTTTTTACTGTTCCATAGTTCACATGAAAAAAATGTATAACAAACTGAAACATCAATGTATGAAACTGGTCCGTTCGAATTGAACAAGATTTGCAGCTTTGAGCTTTTTCCACGAAATTAAAATCAACTATTGTAATAACTATCAACTATTTTTTGTTTACTGTTCTATATTAAAAAAAAAAAAATGATACAACAATGGCGGAGAATATCGTTTTCGCAATTCGCGGTATACAGACAAACATACAGATGCAAATTTATTCGCAAGATTAAGTCGTTCCAGAGGGTATCGCGGAGAAGATATAGTCTTCGTCCGTGAGGACGTTGAAAACCTCCCAAGGGAGTGAAAATAGAGAGCGATAGAGAGAAAGGTAGGGTCCGAAGGAGGAGGAGGAGGAAGATATGAGAGAATTGGGGTAAAGCGAACCGAAAGGTAGTCCGTTCCCTAACGTCGTCTGATTATTGCGGTGAGGAAGAGATAAATTTACTTAATTTCCGCCTTCCCCTACAGGCCTATAGTAAGTAAAGCGCTTCTCAAACTCAGCGACTAGTTTTACCCTCGCGATTTTCACGCCTAGGTAAATCAGCAGCTTTCGTAAAAAAAAAAAAAAATCAAAAGGGAAAAAATGAGAGAACGAAAAAAAAAACAGAGACTAGCGAAATTGGAATGGATGAATACGTAACAACGATGTCAACGAGAGGAAGAGGAATAAGAGCCTGTGGGAGGTGACGTACGCCTCCCCACATTGTCAGTCCGAGTTGAATTATTCGAGGAAGGTACACACATACACACGAGAATCCAGACAGGACGGAGAATACCTCGAGGAAAAAGCTCTGCGGCTGTGGAAAAAGCTCGAGGATCTCATCTCCTCCCGTCTGAACCTCTCCGCATCTGACGTAGACGGAAACAGATACGGCATCGTGGGACCCTTGAATATGCCACGATTTCCGGATCGTTCTGAAGCGTTTCCGGTTTCCCGAGGCAAACAGCGAGGCGAGGGTGTGGAGACTGATCGTTGCTAAAACCGCGAAACTTTCACATATCTCACTCGATTAAACCGACAACGTGTTGATCCAACGGATCCCTTGCGATATTCTGAGACGATTTTGTCCCAGCCGGAATCATCTAGGACGCATAGTTTTTGAATGAGAACGATTTTAAGAATCCGACCAATCACGAGGCGCTGCGCTCTAACGGTCGCTCGGCTTCCGGACGCCACCGACAGGTGGCGCGCGAAAAACTCCAAACCTTTCCCATTCGGAAACTATGAGACGCAGGGAAATTTGACAAATAGGAAATCGTCTTGTTTTTTGTTCAACTGTAAGATTCAATCATTGATAAAATGACGAGTAGAAGAAATAAATTCTTCAGGAAGCTTGAAAAGCACTGAAAAATAGCTTGAAAAACACTTTGAATTATTCAAAAGCACAAAAAAGCTCTCGAAATATCCTAAAAGTCCGAAAAGCAATGGAATAAAAGCTTGAAAAACGTCAATCGTCCGAAAGAGTATCAAAAGTATTTTAAAAAGCACGGAAATAATACGAGAAAAATACTTTGAAAGCACGAAAAAGCTCGAGGAAGCTCGGAAAAGTACCTCAAAGCTTTTTGAAAAAGGAGACTCGTTGAAATTCCAGAAAAGCACAGAAAACACCTCGACTAGTAGATTCCTTGGGAAATTCTGAGACGATTTTGTTTTACATAAAATGTTGTGAGGTTCACAGTTTTTGAATGGGAGGGATTCGAAGATGCCGACCAATCACGAAACGTTACGGTCTAACGGTCGCTCGGCTTCCATAGGCCACCGCGAGGTGGCGCGCCGAAAGCTTTAAACCTCTGTAATTCAAATTCTACGAGGCGTAGAGAAATTTGTCAAATAGAAAATCGTCTTGTTTTTTCAAGTATATTAAATTTCAGCCGATAGTAAAGGTCGAAGTTTATTTATACATTCGAGGGAATAATTTGCGAAGGTGAAATTTTCCGCCCATTTAACTTTCCCTTTGAGGGTGACGTTTTTCCACGTTTACAAACCACAGCCGTAGTTGACGTGACGTCGAGCTCGAGGCCCGTGCCACGTGCCTTTGAAATTTAACGCGAATTTCTGTAACCAAACCCAACCCCCGATAATTTTTGTCAGATAAAAGCTGAACCGGGTGACACCGACAAAATTGGAGAGCGTGGTACCTCGGGGTTTTCGCCGTAAACTTTTTCGAAACACAAAATCGATTTTCGTGTTCATTCAGTTGGGAGCTTTTATGATAAGCTCTTTCTTGTATATCAGAGGGAATAAATTTTGAGGTTATGAGAAAAATGGAAAAAATAAATGACGCCCAACTGAACGGGGCTGTTGAACATCGGTCATAATAGTGCAAAGTGTTATGGCGACATCTTATGTTCTGAACCCCCCAACTTCTCTCTACTTCATTTCTTATGTATGGGTTTTCCGACCGAAAGCTCACTTGTTCTTGGCGTCATGACGCCCCAATGAACCACGGTTGATTCTGGTGTGAGCCACCACCACCACCAAGTCGTGGACCAGCCAGAATCACCTTGGAACTGGAGCTGGGTGGTCGTATAAATATTTGATCGTTCTTCGAAGCCGGAGTTCGACCGGTGGTTGTGATGGCGGGATGTCAATCAAAGCCATTGGCTGCATGGTCGATTTTTACCTCGATGTATAATGACGAGCTTGCGAAAAGCTCGAGCGACTGCGTCGATTGTTGGAAGTTAAATCGTTAAGAAACAAGGGGATAAAAATTAGCGGACTTTGGAACGAAGTTTACAGTCTTGTAGTTCAAGCACATTGTAGCAAGAAGTAAGTTACTGCATTAAGAAGAGAGGATGACGTATATATTTTGAATTACTGCTACTGCTGTTGCTGCAAGCGAGTAACTTGCCGCTTCGTAATCAGGTTTTCTATGTACATTGTGCGACGAGTTTAACTTTAATTAAACCCAATAGTAACGAATGCTTTGAAGCAGAGATAGAATCAATGGGAATGACGAATGCGTGTTCCAAACAGTTTTCGTTCATGAACCAGGGAGGCGGCATCGTATACCTTATTTGATATTCGCTGAGCCTTTTGTGAAGAGGGCGGAAATATAAATTCTGAATAAACGAGAAGTGAATTAATGAGAGGAGGGGGAGACGGTGGACTATTTTACAAAAACATGCCAGTCGAGCTCACTGGGGAGTCTGAAATTTTGACGCTCGGTGGGAGTAGCAGTGAGCAAAGGACTGGTGAAAAAAAAATCTTTTTTTTTCTTCACTTATATTTATTTACTTTCACGTACTACACCCACGTCGTGTACCTACCCTCGTTGGCTAAAACTTTTCTGTTAATATTCACGCGCCCGTTTCACCGAATCTGAGGTAGGTAACGAAGCCTCATGAACTAGGTGGTCGAAAAAAAAAGTTGCGGAAAAGTTGGAACAGAAAAGTTTCATCCACGATGAGCTGTAAAGGGACGACTGCATTTTTTAATGCGGATTAGCGCGACCGCGTCGATTATCTTCATCAATATTTAAAAATCTCTCTACCACCAAAATATTCTTCTCAAAAAACCGAGACGATCTTCTCTCAGCGAAAAAATTCTCGGATGAATAGTTTCCGAGATAGAGACGATCGAAGGGAGCAAAGGTCGCGCTGCTGGCGGTAGCGTCATTGAACTATAAAGCGATTGGTGAACTTTGATCGACTCTAACTCGAGAACTAAGAGTCGTAGAAAAAAATTTCTGGAGAATAATCGTCTCAGTTTTTACCATAGAATACATTCTGAAAAGGAGAAGTGCGTAGGAACGATTTTAGCTTCTTGATTATTTACAAAATCGATAAGCATCACCGTTCGGAAGTATATGCATGATAATTTTAGGTTTTAAAAAGCTCGCGGCGTGACCTCCTCGACAATGGCTTATCTCAGCCCTTGGCTCCACGTGCCGAAACTAGGGCTTTTTCGAAGGCCTTGATCATCTCTCCGGAGTTTATTCTGGTCTAGAGTATAAAGCATCGTTGGTATACCAGAGTCCCACAGTCTTTGATAAGGCACGACTAGTAGAGTCGCTGATTGGTCGCCCGGGGCTAGAATATCGGCGCTCAAACAATGCACGCCTTCCCAACAATGCAATCGCGACGGGAGATTGTGATATAGGCTGACGACACGAGCCCCGTATCTGAACCCTCGAACCGCCCCCGAACCCCGGCCCCCCGGGGGGGGGGTAAACACCTACGCCGATTTATACCAGGCTACGGAGACAATAATTCTGCAGTAACTCGGTCCTCACGTGATCGTGATGAAAGGTTAGAATTAATGGAGGACCGTTAGCCAAGGTCACACGCTCGCGATTCCAGATTACAATAGTGGCAAATTCGTTCGAGATTGAGGGAGCCTTTTGCGTGCGATTGCTCCAACTTTGCCACGTGTGAATATTCGATTGATTATCGTTGGACGATGAGCAACTGGAATTGAAAAAGTTTGTTGAATTATTTATCGAATCTATTCACAACGCGATGAACAATTTCGTGCTGAAATGATAGCGATAAAACTTATCGATAGAAATCGATTGCACTCGAGTTAGATTAACCTCGTTTTTAGGAATGTTCATTTTTTTTCTTCCGTTTCTTTCTAAGTGCTCAGACACACGCAGCAGACCGGTTACCTAAATTGCTCTGGGTTTGGAATATACGAAACTTTTGTGTAAAAAGTGTATTCTCAAGTTGAAAAAAAAAGTGGCAATACAATGAAAGTAGAAAAACTGAGCAGCGATATATAAAAGCTCTAGAATAAAACTTTGTCGAGAATACATAGCAACGGTGGAATTCTGAATTCAAATGACACGACGTTATAAGCTATTCATTCCCAAGGTATGAGCTTGTGCATCTTATTGTGAAAGCACAAAAAGCTCACATCGATACGCACAGAAAAAATGTCACTGCAGGCTCAGAGACCGAAAACTTGTCGATAAGCTCTGAACACACGAGATGAAAAAACATTCAAAAAGCTCTCAAATACGAAAAAAAAACTCCGTAAGCACAAAAAGCTTCAGGTTTAAGAAAATAACTACAACAGAAGTTCAATGAGCTTCAAGTGAAAAAAGCTCCAGACACTCAGACGTCGAGATTATCAAAGCTGGAATTTTGAATACGAATGATGTGACCCTTCGAGGATTGTGGTTTGGAAGATATGAGCTTTTGCATCAGAAATTTCCACACTGGCATCGCATGCTACACTGAACATGTATAATTCTGTGGTTTATCATCCGTACTTCATTTTGATGTCACGCGTAGCTGCGGTTCGTGTGCAAATATCATCCCGTTCGTGACTCTACAATTTGATGATGTTGGTAATAATGATATTTAAAACCGTGTCAATGAAAAAATGACGTCATAATCGCAACCTGGATGTTAAAACTGGAAAACTGTGATGCAGATAGTGGAAATAAAGAACTTAATCAACGCAAGCACAATTCACAGTCTACATGTCACTTGAAATAAAGTCCTGGTCATTTATTTCGAATGCGGAGAAAAAAGCTCAGATGCAGTGGTTTGCTAAAACGAAATCTTGAGTTCAATTTTTTTCGGTGTTTTATTTTCGAACTTTTTGACAGCTTCAATATTCAGGTGAAAAAAGTAATCAACCCGTCATATAAAGATCCGAGACGTATGTCATACGAAAAGCTCTTGAAAAAGTTGCTAAACCGAAAATAATTGAACCAATCTAAAAGCTCAGCGTCGCTGAGGCACCAACAAAAGAAACACAAAGGGATTCAATCGGCACAAAGAGCTTTTTTCTGGATCTCAAAAAGCTCCGAATTAAGTTTAAAAAAAAATAATAATTTGAAACATTTCTAAAACGAACAAAAAAATTGAATTAAAATCTCTAGACGCTGAAGAAAATAAAATTCGGAGAGCTTTATAACAATACAAAATCAATCTAATAACGATGAAGCTTGAGAAAGAAAAAAGCTCTGGAAGCTTCAGAATCGCGAGATACTCCAAAAGCTCTGATCACAGTAAAAAATGCTTCCAAAAGCCTCAGTGTAGATCACATAAAGTTCGAAAAGCTTTCGATCGAGTGAAAAAAAAAAGCTCCGAAAGCATTGAAATTCCACCAAGAAAGAGTAAAATTATCGTTTTGGAACATCGATAGTTTAGTTCCATACAAATTTATCTGCTCGCAGCTTTTCTCAACCGTTATTTCAGATGTTCAACTTTTTTTTTTCGCCAATGTCTCGATTTTTTTTCCACTTTCGCAAACTTGAACCGAGAAAACAGCGAAGCTTGCAAAAACAAAATAAAACAACCACAACAACAAAAAAAAAAAAAAAAAAAGAAAGCTCAGCTGATCAGTCCCCCATTGTGATAGTCTGTTTGAGGGGGGGTAGATCACTCGATTTGAAATTTAAATTCAACCCGTCTTGTTGTATACAATCACTATATACTTACCACGTGACGCTGCCACACGACATGACATCCTCTCCGCGTACCGTAATTACACTTTGACACAGTTCCCTGATCCTGGCCCACACACCCTCTCACACCCTGATTCTCTCTCTCTCTCTCTCTCTCTCTTTCTCTTGTGAGATAACCGACAACCGACCCTTATAACAGGAACCAACGAACGCATATGATCCATGCCATGGACACGATATAGTGATACGAACAGAGTAATAATTTTCTGGATCAAGAATTGTTTTAGGAGCGACTATCTTGATTATTAGATTGGTGAAAAGTAATCGATGATTTCTTTTCATTTCATGTAATTGGAATCATTTGAAAAAAAAAAAAATTACATATTGTGAAGCTAAAAATGTCTGACGAAATTTTTTTGGAAAGAAAAAAATTATTTGGAAATGATGGAAAAATTTCAAATTTTGTTTACTGAGATAAATAGTTCCTTTTTTTTTTTTTTT
>JAFFZH010016007.1:0-86311 GCA_018420115.1 Euura saliciscinereae
TTTTTTTTTTTTGTGCTCAATCACCGAAGTAACTTAAATTTCAGACAACAAGCCTTCAGGGTTTTGAAGATAAATTTTGTTGTTTATAGTATCCAGGCAGCATCCTAGCAGGCAAATATCCTATAATCGGAGTCCGTGATCTTACGACTGGATATGACAACACACAGCCAGACAACAAAGCGGTTTTGCCGGTTTCAAAGTCAAGTCAAATGGTCACATTCACTTTCAAAAATGGCCTCGTACTCACGTTACGCACAAGTGGTACGGAGCCAAAAATCAAATACTACACCGAGTTGTGTGCCTCGCCAGACAAGCAGTGAGTATTCACCTCATTTTAACAATCAGTTTTTCACTACCGTAAACCTGTTAAGAAATCATAATCGTGCCATTGAGATAACAATATGCGGCTTAAAGTTTTGCCTGCGCCTTGAGTCGAAATTAGTATTTGGTTTGATATATATCAAAGTGGGTGATCGCTATCGGAGGGCTTAGCTAAGCCTGCGGCTCATAATTGATGTCTTGGACATTTTTATTCAGGATTATCTTATCGCCGATCAAACACACGCCACATTTTTATCTTTAATATTGATGACTAATTTCCTACGGATCGATACAGTCGAGATAAGCTAGCCTTCCTCGGCAACTGATTTAACGCCGCCTGTGACGCTGTAAAAACGGTTATTCGTCTCTCCTGGCTTTGCTGAGTTGTAACAAAAGTCAAGAATAATATTCCTATTCAAAGTACGCAGTCCCATTATTCACAGACCTGTTCAGCCGCGTAACAGAGCCGGACATGACTGAGAGAATAATTCAGTGGGATAATGACACGCGGTGTAATTAGTAGTCTCGCTTTGTCACAATATGTACTACGAATGTTTTTATTTCCATTTTTCAGAGACCTCGCAGAGCTCAGAGGTATATTGAGCGAAATGGTATCCGCTATCGTGCAGGAATTTCTTCAGCCGGAAGTGAACGCGCTTATATCTAGAAGTTCATAAATTGATTATTATCTAAGAGATTGTGATACCAAGTGTGGGATATATTCGAGTACCTCTGTAAACATTGTCAACATGATAGTTTAGCTCTAGTCAAGGAGGGAAAATTAATTTGACACGACTGTAGGTGGGTATTTGGAGGACCTTCGGTTCCTTCGTCCAAACCATATTGTACGAATCGTACTTTCTTTTTTTTTTGTGTATCGTTTATGATATCACCTAAGGGACAATTATTAATTATGATTATTTCGTTGATTTGATTCTAATGTTAGAATTATCGTTTGATTTCCACTTTTGTGTCGCAATGAAATTGTCACAAAGTCGAGTACACGGGATGTACCCATTATTCCATAAATTATTTTTTTATCTTTAAATTGTGATTATAGTACCGACAAGCTTTTATCATATTACCTCAACATTCTACTATGTGTGTTAATAAAAAATATCGTTTCTTATGATCTCGTTGCTTCATTTTATAATTATACATTCTCGAGAATCAAATATCTCCAGATGTCATCGATCATGATTTAAATTATCGTCGTCACGTCTTAATTACAGCTAGCACACATGCAGAACTCATCAGCGAGGCTTTTGAGTAAACAATATAAGATGTATAGAGGCTGGCATGTCCAGAAGTACCAATTATCCATTTTATCAATGAATAATATGTATGAATCAACTGGTATTATCGTAATTATGTCTTTTGGTTGAACAACAGCGCAATTGATTAACACCCTTTCATCGTATTCTCATTCTTTAGAATATTCAAGTGACCCGATGACCCAGATGACCCGAAACCATTATCCTCTGAATTCAACCCAAATTCGTAATCACATTTTGCGTTAAAATGAAAACAAATATTAGCATACAATTGCGGGAAACCAGACAGAGATAATGAACACTGAGGAATTGAAATCCCATTCTAGAAACCAATAGTAAATTGAGTTCTCATTATCACAGACTTTGATGATTTTTATCCCCTTTCGCAGTCATAACATAATGAAGGCTAGATGATTAACTAGCGCGAGGCGTTGAATTATCAAAACGTCCTTTCTTTTATTTCAAACAGTATTACAAGCATTATATCGGTATAAAAAATAAAAAATAAACTTTCAATTTGCGGAGTAAATATCCGATTAATCAACGTTCTCCATGCGCTGCCTATAATTACTATGCATCTAGCAACAATTACTCAATTTACATTGAAAACATTTTTTTTTAACTACACTATCAGCAGCCTCGTCGTTATTTTTTTACATTTTTACCAGTCCTCTTGGTTCCCTGATTCTTTGTCGGGCTACTTTTTTGCTTAGTTCTGTTCCTCTTAGCACTTGCCAATGTCCGAAATGTGATGCCCTGTAAATCAGCGACAAAAATCGATCTCAATATTATTCAATTGGTCCCACTGGGCAAAAATCATTTTTCAAAAATTCGTCCCACCTGTTTATCCAAGAAATCCATCAGAGCAATTTGTTTGCAATTTACACCCTGAGCTTTCAGCGTAGAATAAACTTCCTCCAATACTAACGGTTCATACTTCAGAACTTTGTGGTGCAAGCTCTTATCCGCCTTTATCAATTTCCAAAATGCATTTTCCAGACTCTCGCACTCGTCGGACTGGCTCAAGGTATAAGAGTCGTAATTGCCCACCCCGTTATCAGACTCATCGCTCATTGACCTGCAAAAAGTCGTAAAAATCGATCGATCATCATCGGAGATAAAATAATCGTACGATATAGGAAATAAATACCCGAGGCCATAATCTGAGTATTGATGCAGAGACTCGGCGTTGTTCGTAATCTTTCTACTGCTCTCTCCCCCGAAACTCTTGCTTCGATTCAATCTCTTGGGCTCAGTAGGAATCTCAGCTTCTCCGCCAGATTCGTCGGAACTATTTTGAACGGTTTTATCCGCGGGTACCAGTGGATGTAACTCGTTGTAAATATGCCTAAGAAGTTGTTTGGCTCGGTGGCGTTTCTGCGCCTTGAATCCATACTTTTGTAGCTCTTTCTGTGAAGAAAATCAAAACAATCAGACCGATAATTTTGTGGCCAAAGACGTTAGAACTTACTCTCAGCTCTGGCGATTTCATCGCGCTGTAGTTAGCCAGCGGTGTTACATTTTCTGCAGTTGTCTCCCGCTGCGGAGTAACTTGTTCGACATTTGACTGCATCGGTGGCGTTTGTAGCTTGCAAAAATCGCTGTCGCAAGAATCGCTGAGCAAATTTCTGCCGTTCGGCGCCGTGGTTCTGATAATATTTTCAGACTTTGATTTTACATTCAACTGCCTTAGCGAGGATATCGATTCGCTTTCCGGCGTGATACTCCTATGGCTCAACTGTTGCGAACGTTTTCTAATCGCTTTTGATCTATTCGCCAGAGAAATCGATGCGTTAGTTTTCTTCTTGGAAATATTAAATTCTCCAGAATCGCTAGTTTCGCTATCCAAGGAATAACTTTTTTCCCTTTCTTGGACGATCGGTTCTTCAAATTTTTTCATTGCCGGCGTTTCTGTGGCCGGTGTTTCGACATTCCAACTATCGTTCTCAGGAAAATCCATAGCCCCCATGTAATCCATGTTATCGAATTCCGAATCGCTGACTCTGTTGAGTAGACGGATATCATTGAGGTAGCTTCCTCTGTTGCCTGACTCCTGTGGACGCGAAATAGTCTCTTTGGCTTCCCGATATATTTGACTACTCGTCTTGCATTCCTCGAGGAGTTCGTCTACTTCGTTACTGAGATTCTGACCAAACTCAAAAATGACTGAAACGGGAGAGTATTTCCCTGAAATTCTACAATCTGGACTCGAAATTTGATCCCGATTTTCCATCAAAGAACGAGACTTCGGTGTTTCCTGATGATTAATCTTAAAACGCGAATTATTTTCATCTTCCATTTCCCCAGGGTCTGTTTCTTCGTTATAAATATCCGACGATTTTTCTTCATCCGTATCGGAACGCCTTCTGACCTGCCCAACATTTTTATGCTGATTGAACTGTGACACAGGCTCGATGAAGCACTCGGTGTCAGTTTCTTGATCAGATATGTTAGTCTTTTTGGGTTCGCTGTTGTTCTTCATGATTGTAAAGTTTGTATCGTCAAGTTTTACATCGGAGAAACTATCGATCGCTAAACGTTTATCACCCGTATCCAAATTGCCAGAATTTTTTTTTGGTATCGATTTCCGTTGACCCTGACTGCTCAATTTACTGGCGTCCAATCTGCACATGGACCTGGCGCTAGAAATATTAGAAAGCTCAATCTCCAGGTCAGAAAGTTCGGTGTCGTCAACTTTAGCGGCACTTTGGCCCTTATTCGTTTCTACCAAGTCCAAACTTTCATCGGAGATCTCGATCTCGTTGTCTTCCATCGAATTGTTCGTTAATTCTTTATGAAAATTTGACGTGCTCTGATCTGGGTCAGTGTATTCGTATCTTGACGAGAAACTTCTACGACTCTTTGTCTTATCTGCGTCCGACAACGCGTCGTTCAAACTCGGCGTATCATCCGATGACGAGGCGTCATCCGTATCTTCGATCACCAATTTGGAGGCTCGTGAGGAGACAAGATTCTTGAGAGCTGTTCGATATTTATCTATACTGTTATGCCTGTGTTTTTTCTTGTATTTAGAAAACATGGACAGGTCTTGATCATCGGGGTTTGTATTGCCGGTATCATCGTGTGTATCCTCTTTACTTTCCCTTGAAGATTCCTGCGTCAGATCGAAAATTTCTTCCACGGTGTCATCTAGCTTCTCAAGTCCTCCCTGAGACGGTTCTATCCGATCCTCGTTATCGACTTCCTGATTCCGAGACTTGTTAGATTTTCTCGTTTGCGAGTGCGAATCAGTGGCGGGTTTGAAGGTCGTCAAATTGAACATCGCGGGATTTTTAGCAGCTTCTATCTGTATCTTTTCTTCAAAAATGCTCAATTTGTGTCTCTTTTTTAACGGAATTTCATCCTCAGCTCCAGACTGAGGATCATATTTCTTATTTTCCTCGATCATGGATGAAGTATCGGTTACATTGATCCGAAATGGATTTTTCGGTCTTCCAATTGGCAAAATTTCCACTGATTCGGATTCCGAATCTGAATCTGATGCGCTTTTAGCGTTCAATCTTTGCATCTCCTCAATAGCCATCGTGATCTCGCCTTTTGGTCTCAAAGACGGTCCAGGGACGGTCTTTTCCTTCCTCTTTTCCGGATCAGACTCTACATTGGAATTACTATCATCGTCAACAACTAGCTTGAAAGGTCTTCCCCTGCGTCGAGTCGATACAAACGTACAATCGACTGTAGGCTTCTCCGATTTATTTTGTTGCGAGGTATTCATAGTTTTATCAGTCTTTTTTCCCAAGCAAGGGCTTTTAATTAGTGAATTTTCAGTATTTACATTGCTAAAATTTGCATCATGCTCAGTACCGCACGAATGTTCTTCCAGCATCGCATCATCGTACGGGTAACAAACCGTTGTACTGTCGTCGAAAATATCAGGTGATACGCAGTAGCGCGAGTCTTCGACCGTTGCCTCTTCTACCTCAAGATTATTATCATTCTTTTGATCATTCATTTCAGGGACTATTTGGCTAATTATTTTCGAGGATACTTCATGCGTGCTTCTGGCAGGCTTCAAAGCCTTTGGAGTGTGCGTTGCCGAAGAGTCATTACTGCTACTGAAGCAGTCGATTACTAAGTTATTGGACTTATTTTCGTTTCCTTGTAAATTAATACCGCTGCCTATATTATTGCTGTCAGAGTCGCGCTCTTTTGCCACCCCATTATGCGATGTGACATCGATATGTACGGAACTCTGCGAATTCATATCAACTTCTCGCAAAGAAGAACTGCTTTTGTCTTCCTCAAGGTCTCTAGAATTATATTCCGAATCTTTTTCGCTTTTCGATTTAGCGTTCGATTCTTCCGCCTTCTTCGATTCCAGCTCGACTCCCTTGTCCTTCAGGTAAGCGAACAATTTCTTCAATCTATATTTTCTTGCGAGTTCCCTGACCCCAGTTAACGCATCAGGATACTCGAAAATGTCCACGTGTTTGTAAATAACACCGGTATAAACGAATTCTAAAAATCCATACGCAACGTAGGCTTCTGTTTCGGGCCACAATATTTTGCTTTGAGTTTCCCAATATTTTGTCGGGTCGTTTTTGATCATTTCGCTCAGAATATGCGGACATCTCAACCAGAGCACGGTTTGATGGGCGTGTATTTCTGTTCCCCCTTTTATAATGATAGTTACGTCACTCATGTAGCTCGCGCCGACCATAGAACTCCAATCGCTTGATAAATTTATCGCCGAATTACGGTCCGTATCGTGCTCTAGACTTCCCGTTCCTCTTTTATCGTCAACTATCGAACGTGTAGGAGTAATCTCCAACGTTGTTATAGGAGATACGATATTTTCATTGTCTACATGAACCACATCAGGAGCATTACTCGGACCTGGGATCGGTGGTTCCTGTGAACCAGAAAAGAAGAAGAAATAAGACTACCAAGGATCAGAAATATATTGTAAAACAATCGGCAAGGTTCATAATATGAGAATATGCTTGTTAGTTGAATTGTATATCAAACCAAACATTCCATGGGACCCTGAGGATAATGAAACTGAAGCTAGAAGCTATAGTTAGCAGCCAAAAGTGCTGAATTCAATTAAAATGAGACAATGAGGCCCAAGTATTATAATTTTGACAAATATTATGCACAGTGATTAATTTTACAAAAATATAGACACGAATCTACTACGTCATTATATGTAGAAGAAGCTTGAAATATTTGGCTGCTAGCTTCAGCTTCACCTAAGGATAATCGTAGCCTTATTAATCTCAGAAGAAATTTTCTTCATCAACTGCATATCATTAAATACAGATTTTATGGGACAATTATCATCACAGGAGTATAAATATTTTTCATATCACATTCTGTACACACATTGAGTGTAGCTACAGACATTAGTCTCCTTGATTTCAGTCCCAGTAGTAAATCCATGCTAATAATGTACATAATTTCTAAAAAAAAAATGAGTAAATATGCTCCGTATTTCGCTCATAGAATTCTCTTTGTATTCAGTTCATCAGACAAGCATTGCATGCAGACTAGCAGCGGACAGGGTGGATCGAAACAACAACAGAAAACAAAATAGAGTCCTACGACTAGATATAATTTCATATAATTTCAGATTCATTTTCTCCTGTTGATAGAGGAGTATTTGAATAAATAAGTAAATAAGTAAATAAATCAAACGTTGAATGAATATTTGTCGCAACAGTTCATATCATGTATTCAAATTTCTAAAGTATAAAAGAAAAACTGGAACGAAATCCGTGAAAGCATTGATAACAAAAGCAGAATAATTTCCATTGCGTCCTGATAGGGGGCGCTCGTAAAGTAGGGTTAAATTGGAGGTGTGAACACGTGCTTTGGTGCGGTATGCTAGCCAATTTACTCTATTCGACAGTTATATTCCCGAATCGAATAATATTTGAATTATATTTGAAGGAAAATTCAATAGTTTCAGTTTATAACTCAGTCGCTAATTATTTTGAATTTTTGAATGCAGCATCATGCAGTGATTAACGACTGCCGAATTAATACCGGACTCATTAATTGTAACTCTGCACTTTCCAGGTTTGAGAAAATAAGGGAATATTTCTCCTTGATCAACTACTGCTATTATAAACACACACAAAAAATAATTGAATACCATTATCGAAACCAGACATTCAGCTCAATACCATTATCAGTTGACTGTAACCACGCATGAAAAATTATTCTTATCAACAAATAATCACACTTCACTCTAGTACCACGATTTCGCCACTAGGCGACGCAATGCGCATGCGCAGTTCATTTTTCTGCGAATATCCGCTGAATGGCGCTAGATGTGTGTTCAGAAATTGAACCAACGCAACGTTATAAATGAACGAGGTAAACAATCGCTAAAAGTAAACTTACGAGTTCGGAGGGTTCTGTTTCTGGTTTTTGTCCTTCGTCCTCTGGTTCATCTTCAGATGGCAAAGAAAGTCCTAAAAGGTTGCAAGAATAAGATCTTGCACTTAGAGACTTCTGAGTTTTATCCCACAGCCTGTCTTTCTATAACAAGAAGAAAAACGAACATGATGACGACTGAAAAAAAACCGACTTCAAAACCAAACTACTCAACCGATTTTGATGAAATTTATATGGGACCAATCTGAAAGTATACCCTTTCGAATAAAAAAAGAATTTTCCAAATTGGTTTATAAATAACGGAGTTCTGAGGTAACAAACATAAAAAAAGTACAACCGAATTGAGAACCTCCTCCTTTTTTGAAGTCGGTTAAAAATAAAAACATCTGGTAGACGTATATTAGAACCGACCTACTCGGAGTAGTTTAAAATTCCGCCTACAGGTGAAACGACGCCTCCACTCGGGTTCCCAATACATACTCGAGGAATCAGTCTTACTTACCAGACGGTGATAGGACCTCAGCAGTCTACTCCTCAGAATGACGTTATCTTCCGAACGAACAACTATCTCGACACCCTTATTTATAGTTTGCGTAATCGCGTCATCCCCCATCAGAACTTCAGCTATACGAAGTGTCAGAAGTCTGTCCCTCTCCTCTTGCGTGCGATTCTGCAAAACGGTCGGACCTGCCGGTCTTTCTGATGAAAACGAAGAGTGAGATTACCATCGAAAGAAATAGACAAGTGTATCCGATGTTTTTGACCGCATCTATATCCTCATACTTTTCCTCGATCTTCCACCGGCAGATGCGAGCATAGGTTTATTTGTAGTGAATCCGAAATTTTGGAGCGTTTTTCTTCTCTCCTCACTCATTTCTGCGTTGACTGGAACGAATGCTTCACCGGCCAGCAAATGAGCGTCTTCAATTTCCTCGGTCATCTGCGCTTCGTGAAGAGACATCGAGAGCGCCAGAGCCAACTGTAGCTGCGGGTCCTTATCGGATATCTGTAAAATCGATCCAAATGATACCCTGTTTGTATTGATTTGATTGAAACGCGCGTTAACTCCGCTCAATGTTACCCACTAATTTTTTGGATACAGTTTTCTTCTGTTGAATCGGAGGAGCGGCGAGTAAACCCAACGCCGTTCTCTCCTTGGTCTGTTTCTCCTGGAGTTCAACAGCGTCCAAAAGTTTTTCTGTAGATATTTTATTTTTAGCTGCACAAATTTTCATGTGATTATGTCGGGCGGCTGAATCCTTACAAGCTTTGAAGCACAAAGGGCATAAAAAAGCGGTTTGGGCCGGGGTGGGGGGCTTGAAAAAGGACGATTCGATCGAAGGCTGTTTGCCGTTAGCTGCGACGTCCCGAACGCGACGTTTCTTCTTGGCAACGGGTTTCGTCTCTTTGCGGACTTGCAAGCGTTTCAGAGCCTTCGGTTCGACTCTAAAATCTGCGAGAGAGTCGTCCGGCTCGTTTCTTACCGGGGATTTAAAATCGCACAAGCTATCATTGTTCTCTGACGGTACGACGCCGCTCGCAAGCCCGTGACTAGAAGTACTGGCAGAATTTTCAGCCCCGAGTAAACTAACTGGTTTTGAATTAGCGTCGGGATCTTCGGGTTCTGTCTTCGAACTAGAAAGTAAAATGCAGAGTTGATTGGCTATCTACAGTTTTTATTTTCAATCGAATAAATTACAAACGAATACTAAAGAATTTTGCAGATTTTCATCTAAGAAAGTGAAAAATTGGTAGATATTCTATCGTTTTGTAATCAAATAATTGATTTCTACAATCGTACCTCCGATTATCTCTCTTTTGTATCGTAAATTTGTTTCTTAGAGATAAATTTATTCGAGGTTTACGTTCTGGATCTTGATTCTCCATGTTTATCTACAATTCGCCGATTATCAGTGGTCTCCAATTGATTCTTCAAACTCCTCCTGCAGCCGCCTACTTTGTTGCAGGTTATAGTACGCGAAGAGCATAGATTGATTCCTGCTTCTCTCCTCCTCAGACTCGTCTTCCAGCTCTAATCTCCTCGCCCTACTGATTATCGGATCTTCTCTCAGTTCACGAGTGAAAGGCGAGAACCTGAAAGTCAGATTGAATAGCACTGATATAATGCAACAAAAACTATACATACATCGATACCGAGTTTATAACTTTTACGGTTATGTTAGACGAGGCACGCGAGTATCGTAAAGCGACTCGCAGCACGTGTCGCAACAATAGATCGCCGTTTACTCCGATTACTCACATGAATAATCCCCCAGCTACGAGACTGTAAACGACAGCGTATAGGATAAATTGATTTCGTAGTTTGTAAGCCGGAGTGCCTTTGAATCTACGAGGTTTCCTATGCTTGTCGTCTATCGAGTCCATCGAATTCATCAGTCCTCGCTCCTCGCTGAGGGGTATCAGTCAGCTGCCGGGAATATTGTTGTCGTCGTCTCTCATCAAGCTTCTCAATGTCAGATCCGATTGTCTTTTGTTAAAGCGAAAAATAGTAAAATACCCGGCTTCGTGATTGTGAGTGTGAGTGTGAGACCAGAGGCGTATTCGCGTTGGGATCAAAGTGATTTTCATCATAATGATGTGCCAATCAGATGTCGAATAGCACCGCTCTGAAGTTAGGCGCTATGATCTGATTGGCTGAATTGGTTCATCATTATGATAAAAATAACTTCTAGCCCCAACGCGAATGCGCCTAACTGATTTTCTAGCCAGTATATCTTTGAAATGGTTCATCTTACGAGAAAAACTGTGATAACTATTTTTGTAGAAAATTTAACGTTCTTCAATATTGTTCCCCATCACTTTTCACTTAGGACTGACCGGAAGCGAGATATGATCGAAAAACCTAATGATCTAACTTTGCGATTCCGTCGGTAGATCGCTCTCGATCCTCGATTCTCGAGGATATCACGATCATCGGCAAGTTCAGACGGATGATAGAGGGCAGCAGTTAAGTTTTTACGGCTACAACAAGACTCGCGTGAAAAAAAAAATGCGTCATTTGTCAAATAATAAATAAAAACCTTTATCATTAATTTGTTTTGATGCGTTGGATATGTTGCATTTGGTGAGTGAAAATAAAAACCTCCGATCGCTACACGGTATCACATAATTACGTAATCGTTACTCTATCAACGAAACAACGAAAAAAAAGAACACGAGGGGCTTTATCAATTGTTATAAACCTGGCTGTGTGTGCCTGTTGAAGAATTACACTCTAGGTCAACCTTAACCGAAATTATCGCTTTACTCGATCAGCGTCTCAAACACGCGTAGCGTAAGATCCCCGAATCGTCTCCGATGTCGCATAAATTCGTCCGCACACCGACATCGCCATCCTTGTTTTTAGAATATGTAAACATTCCGAGTTATAGCAACTATCGTGAAAAATTTTGATCGAAAACGATTATCTGTATGAAAATAATCTCGAATTACAGATCGAGGAACGATGGGGTGCGTCAATAGCCGGGCGGACATCAACGATCTTCACCCTAACATATTCCAAGTGATGAACGTCGATGACTTAGGGAACCTGATAACCCCTGGTCAGCTAGAAATAACCGATTTAGACATAGTTTTGTACCAGCGCGGAAAGCAGCCTGTCAAGTGGCCGCTACGTTGCCTCCGTCGCTACGGCTATGACGCGGAAATATTCAGCTTTGAATCCGGGCGGAGGTGTTCCACCGGACCTGGAATCTACGCGTTTAAGTGCCGCAGGGCCGAGCAGCTCTTCAACCTCGTTCAAACCAACATTCAGGTAATTATTTCCCCAATCATTTCATTGTCCCATCTGACATTCTCCGTTTTATCCAGGTTTGCAACAGCAGTGGCGACGACACGATATCGAGAGAGCTTCCCGTCGCCTCGCACCCAGCTTCGACGGTGACGACGAGAGCTATGATGTCCTCCGAGCCAAACTATCTGGACCCGACACCGGCCAGAAGCAACAGCCGCGTTGTTTCCAGATTTTCGCACAGTCAACAGAACGGAATCGGAAGACTGGGCAGCGTGGGCAGCAGCAGCGGCCCCATGTCCCCTCAGGGCACCATGGGGTCTCCTTCCCCTCCGCCCATGCTTCCGCCGCCGCCTCCGATCCCCCATCCTCCTCCGTCCTCAATTTACGTCAACGAAGAAGTCCTCACCTCGGCAGCCATCGAATTGGAACACAATAACAACAAGAGCCTCAGGAGAACCATGCAGAGGTCTTGCACAGTGAGCAGCACCACGTCCAGCAGTGGTTTTATGGCCTCGGAACCGATGCCTCTGCCGGCTCTGCTCATGGGTCAGGAGACAACCTGCAAAAGCAGGCCTCCGCCGCTGCCTATGGCGTCTTATATGAACGTTGATTTGAGCAGTGACGCGAGTCCTCTGTCTCCGTCGCACAGTATTTCGGACTCCACGCCGTTGAGAGAAGAAAGTGAGATGGAGGGAACGGAGCATGCCTACATGAACATCAGCCCTGGTCAAGAGAACTTTGAGACCGGTACCGGAAAGCCGCGTGCGTCTCTGGCCCAGGTGCAGACGGACTGGGAGGAGGATTCTCGGCACTGTTACGCGAACCTCGAATGCAGCGATATCGAGGTTTTGAGGAAAAGATTTTCCGGAATTTCTACGGCGGATAAATCCCCGCTCCCGACTACTCCGCCCGCGGCGGCGCCGGCCAGAGAAGTTAATTACGCCATTCTCGACTTGGACCAGAAGAATTGCCCCTCGATTCTGAGTCCCGAGGGCAGCGTAAACTCCGCTAACAGTCTCGCGCCACCAGACTCGCCCAATAAACCGCTCAAGGGGTACGCGACAATAGATTTCAATAAGACTACCGCGCTTTCTCATTCTGTTAATCCTAATCTTGTCAATGACAATGAGGGATCCAGAAAAACAAGACATAATTCGACGATCAACGACTTGGCAGCTCCGTCTAGACACAGTTCGTCTATCAGCGAGTGACCCATGCTGTTATTCGCGTACCTTCACTGTCTCAGAGGTACTTTGGGGGGATTTTCGACTATTATTTTTCTCTAGAGAAAAACTTGTATAATATGTCCGCTTTTATAGCTTGTCGAACGTTCGACAGGGTCAGAACGGTTTCTTAACGAAGAAATCTTATTAGGTAGCGTTAATATAATATAATATACGAATATACGAATTGAGTACCTTTTTTATAACGTGGGTCACGTTTCTAAGAAACGGTTCAATTTTTTTACTACGAATAGGATCTGAACACGATATAAGATTTCTACTTGACTGGCGAGTTCGAAACGTTGTATTGTCGCCAAAATTAATTAATCAATCATTGAATTTAGCTTTAATACAAGATCGTACTCAATTTTGATATCGAGTCGACACTTTTCATTATCTTTTGTACTTTTTGAAGACAAATAGTATCGATCGATATTTTCGTAAATAAATTTATTACATTTAGAGACCGTCTATTCCGATGTTGAACGACGAAATAAAAGAATAATATTTGTTGAAAGTATAAGTTTTGTTAGAAGATAAAATGCTCAATGGTTATAAAACTTTTGTTATGCATATACTTGGAATTGTGTGTATATAGCAGTAGATTTACAATCGGTATTTCTAGTTTATATTTTTACACCTCGGCTAATGCTATTGTCTCTTGTATTCCGTTAGGTTGATCTTATATCGTGTGCATATACATAATTCGTATCAATAGTATGACGACGGTTGACACAGTGATATGATACGTAAATGTGATAGGTGTAAGGCCTATGAATTGATAGTAAAATAAGTATCGCGAGACTCGTTCGAAAGCAAAAATATATTTCATCCGCTGAGGTAGCTTCGTAACCATTAGCCAAAATTATGAGTAGCTCAAGTTCGGATCGATTTAATAAAGCAATAGAAAGGGATTCAAAAAAAAAAAAATTGAAGCCATAAGCCCCAATTTTTTTCTTAAAATTTGGTTTTGATCAACTTCTAGGTGCTTTTGGAAGATATCGACGCCGAGAGCCAATCTGTAAATAAATTATTAAGTAAGTTTCGAACGAGTCTTGCTCGAATAAATAAATATAAATATATATATATATATGTATATTACGTAACGGACAATTAATAGCAGTGGTAAATTAGGTAATAGATATGCCAAAAGAATATTAAATGTATGTATAATACAGGCCAAAGAAAAATTAGCGTAACCAGAATTTTTTAATAACCGAATTAAATTTCTGGTACTTCTGTTGAGGACATAATATTATTCTTTGAATATTTCATCAGAGAGAAGAAAAAAACATGAAATAATCGATAAGAATAATGAATCGATATTTATTTTTCATTTTTTTTTTCAATCAAACTTTGTCCTTATGTCCTCAACACGAATAATTGCCAAAGCGCCATAGAGCATTTGCTCTCTAATCGAACTAAATGAAATATGTATAAAACTATTTTGTAATCATAAATTCTCTAGAGAAGGAAAAAAAAGTTGTATATTGGATAAAAAGAAACGAAAAAGGCACAAAAGTTATTAGAGATCAAGTTTTCCATTGTAACATTGCCATGTGTCGGGCAACTGTAGAAAATAAGATCTGCGTTCATCAATTATCCGCTTCAGCAGTCACAATATTTTAAAAAATCTACCTTTTTCTATAAAATGAACTTTGATTTTTTTTAAATACAATTTTAATTATTTCTTAGTTTATAAATTGAGCAATTTGAATGACTATCACTTTGTGACTTGCTGTAATGTGATTTTTTAGCAGCCTATGTTGACAATACTTTTAACATAATTCTTGGGAATTTGATTTTCCTATTAAAAAAAAAATTTACTCTACTATTAATTTTTAGCACACTTTTTAAACTGCGCAAGCTCTATGGTATTCTAATGCATTACCCGATCAAATGATGGTTGTAATCGAATTTTGATTACGACTGTGTAGCACATAACAGAGGACGTGTATTTGACGATAGAGATCTTTTCATAGTACATGGACAATAGATCGCTTATGGCCTATATTATGTTATCAATTATTTTTATGAACCGCGCATGAACAAATATGGAAGAACAAAAAATTGATACAATAGGTATTTAGGTGTTAAGCATAACGAAAAATGTCATATACATATAGTGAATAAGCTTTAGATTTTAGACATCCAAAGTTTTTGACCAGCCAAAGAGTTTACCGGTCATGTTGATTAATTCGGCTCACTTGAATGATTTACTTTTTGTAAATCGTTATTTTTTCATTATTATCATTATTATTATTATATACGAATTATTGTATGTGAGATTACAAACGCGTACTGTTATAATCTAAGAATAATATTGTCACAAGAAATGGAGCATTGAAAAATAAAAAAGTGGAGGGAAGGGAAGATTTAGCGGGCAGACTAAAAAATGGCGAACCTGAGCTTTAATCAGTTTTTTAAATTGATTTGCGTCCTGTAAATATACGGTACTCTGAATCTTCTCCCATTATTTCGAAATTGGGTTGTGCCAAAAAGTAAACAAAGAAAAAAGATATTTATTTCATAATTGTAAATTCTACTTTAGCGTAAAATAATTGAAAAAAATGTCAAATTAGTTGTAAAGTATATAAGAATAGATAAAAAAAAATACCTCGTCAGGTTTACGAAACGCAAGTACCAAAAAAAAAAAAAAAAATACAATAAAGAAGCATTGCTCCATTTTTTCAGCTACAATGACACAAACAATGTTTGCTATAGGCATGTACATCGAACTGATTTTTTATTGAGATAATAATAATGAATATATTATATATGTATGCAAAATTAGGTATTAGATCTATATTACTAGATAGTCAAAATAAAGGGCAACTATCGACACGCAACAACTAAGATCAAGTTCTCAAAATTTATGAATTCAGAGTTTCAATAGGTATTGAGTACTCGATCTAGTAATTGCAGTTACAATGTGGTCTAAACCACTTAGCAAGTATAACGTGAAACAGTAATTCATGGATTTGTAAAGATAAAGTAAGATAACAGCAGGTTTCAGGACGTGGCAGCCACAGACATCAAAGATAAATAACAGAGCCGCAGTTCAATCGATACACAAATTTGTTTTAATTATTAGTTTAGATTCTAAATCGAATTGATTGTGTGAAATTTTTCACGAAACCGAAATCAGAATTTTTGTTCTTTTAACACTTACCTGAAGAATATCCAGCGGCTGCCTGTCCTGCACTTTACCAATTCTTTCAAATTCATCATTGTATATCTAACATCGATACATATTTTAATAAACACACACAATAGCTTGTAAAATTATTTTATAAATAATTGTATATAAACAACCAAAGAAGCACATCTCATGTCATTGATTTGTGCCTCAAAATTGAAATCATACCATATGGAATATATGAAAATGTTGTAAAAAAAAACGAACCTGACTATCGTAATTTTCAAAATAGACACTATCAGTATTCCTAATCCCTGAAAGCATAAATCTCGACGCTGTTCAACAGGATGTAATCAATCTCCACCTAAAACCGATTATACAAATTATTTCGTAACGGCCCAGCTGTTACCTTTGGCTTCGAGAAACGATTCGCCACGGGCTATTCTTACCAATCAGTTAGAAAAACGAAAATCCAAAATTAGGTAAAGAATGAATATTTATTGAAGAATAATAACAGATCTAGCTACATTTTTGATACAACTTTGATTGTTTTAAATTCTTAATATACTACGTTACGATTAATCGATATAATAACAGTTTATTATTTGTATTAAATAGAACTAAAACGTATTTACGAAGCTGTAGAATATGTAATGAGAGATGTTAAATCCGTCGAACCGTTACATCGATAGTAACAAAAATTCTATTACAATTTTATCGTCGAGTAAGCCATCTGAGCCTCACATCCTTAATTCTAAATACCCAATAACTATAATATCACAATAATTCGATACAATTTCGAAGAAATGAGACTGAAAAAAAAGTATACAAGAAATTTCTTGATATCGTATGAAATATCCTCAATCAGGCAGCGAGTTGGCGGCGTCTCGTCAGCTCGTGATTAATTAGGATCGATATATCGGGGTGACGGTGAAGAGTGGTGACACAATAGTGTGCCGTTTGACTAGGATCAGCGCCAGCTTTCAACAGAAGTTTCACAGCGTTGACGAAGCCACTTTCAGCGGCTACTTGCAGCGACGTCAGTCCATCGTCGTTGGCTTTCTCCAACTGCGCCAAGGGGGAAGTGACCAGCAATGATACCGTGTGATGAAAACCCCTCGCAGATGCCAAATGGAGAGGCGTGTTGCCACCGGCGTCCTGAAAGCTCGGGTCTTCCCCACGTTTCAACAGACTATCCACTACCTCGGACTGATTCTTCCTCGCTGCAATGTGCAAAGGGGTTTCGCCGTATCTCGAAGTGATCCCGACCGGGGTATGCGGTATGAGGAAGAAGGCTGTGTTGAGCGCTCCGCACTCCAGAGCTTCGTGCAGAGGAGTTTCTCCGCGATCATTTTTCAAAGCTGGGTCAGCGCCGGCGTCGAGTAGGGTTTTTATCATGGGTTCGATCTCTATTCTGTGGCTATTGCCAAAAGTCGAGGAGGAAGCTAACAAGTGAAGCGCGCTTCTGCCTTGATGGTCTTTTGCGTTTACTGGTCCAACTTTTGCAAGGAGATCAAGCGTCTTCAATGCTATGTCAAAATTGTGGTGAAGAGATTTTGAGCTCTGGGCATTAGCCAGTTGGCGGGTCAAGATGTGCAGTGCCGTCAGTCCTCCTCCAGCTTCTTTCACCGTCGATGGACAATCGTGTCTTAGCAACTCTTCCACAATCTCATAAACGCTCGATGGACTTCCGTTTATTATCGCACGGTGGAGAGCAGTCTCACCACGCGGTGAACGCACACCTGGATCACAACCGTTTGTGAGCAAAGTCCTGTAATTATACACAAAATTACATAGAACAAAATATTATTCCATCATGTCATCATTCATCATATGTGATTTACCCCGTGATTTTTAACAAATATTTACAAAATCACATGATAAATCATATGATGAATGACGAGATGATTCCGTTCATATAACATTATATAATTTATCAAATACACATTTTCAGAAGGGTGGGGGGGTGGGGGGGGGGGGGTCGCCTAAAATATCTCTGAGGATGTTGAATGGGGGCGTGGCTTCACCTAGTGGCGAGATTCGAACTAGTGACAGTAGGTCGTTTGTGTGTCCGTGCGAGTGAGAGCGACCTACACTCGGTAGTTGATCCAGATGGCGTACCGAAAGATTGAACATTCCCGCATACTTGTGATGTGAAAGGATGTGGCAATCGCAATACAAGGTAGGTATACGAATAACGAAAACTTGTGAATAAAAAAAAACAGCAAGCTCTGTAAAGAATGCGTGTTTGAAAATTGCGTACGATGAGTTATGCACCGCGTAAGCAAAAATGTTGTATGTATATAGTTTATTTAGACGATTGGTGCTGAGCAAACACGGAAGAGCGAAGTAACGCATAGCTGCAGGATGTGTGAGTGGAGTTGTTGAACTAGGGGAGTATTTTATTTTAATTTAACGACGCTGTTAGTCTCCCCCCCCCCCTTCTTCTTTTTTTCTAACATTTTATTTGTTTTCTTTACCTGAGAACCGGGAGGCTGTGATTTGTTGCCGCCACAAGAAGCGGCGGATCCCCCGAAACGTTCCAATCCGGTTCGTCAATATTTTGAACGACTCCGTGTTCCATGAGCATCTCAACACTCTTCGCATCTCCGGCGCGAATTGCCTCGTGAAAACTCATCTCGCATTCTGGATCGTAGTCTTCGAAACTCTCTTCGTTCGAGTACTCGGAATCTTCGTTTTTTCTCACCTCGAACACGTCGATCAAACTCGCTTTTGACCTGCGATTATCCTGCGCTGATTTCGAACCCATAACTCGAGAATACGACTCCACACTGTTCTCCGACGATTCGGAAGAGCGTTCGAGGGTCAACGGAGACTGGCTGCTGCAGCTGGTCTTTATTGCTTCGTTATTTTCTTGGGGGTAATTAAAATTGACAGGCAATGTTTCACCATTGATAAGCGATTCTTGTGAAATCTTCATAAACTCCTTGCTCTTGTTCTCGTCGGTTAGATTACAGTTCAAGTCCTTCTCTTCGCGGATATTTATTTTCGAAATCGACGACGATACCTGAAGCTCGGAGGACGAGTACAGCGGGCTCACCTCGTTCACATCGTCCTGTAAATTATCGCTCCCCGTTTCAGAGCACGATAGATCTGAATTTACGATCGAATTCCTGTCCATGAAGGAATACGATTCCTCGTTCGTGTTCGCGTGGACAATTTCCCCTAGGTTTTTTTGCTTGCTGTGCATAAAACAAGTTCCCGACTGGTTCCCTTGCGCGGTGTTTGTGCAATTTCCATTCTCTATATTAGCCACTGCGTTTCCAACACCGATCGACGATCGGCCTCCAGTCTGGATCGTGGTATTTACAGTTTTAGATTCTTCATGCACTGTAGAACTCTCGGAATATAACATCTCCTCGGTCTTCTGACCCAACTCTTGTGAATTTTCACTCACGGCTCCGTTTTCTTCGCTAGTTGATTTCTCTGTCAAATTTATAGCCGCAATATTTTGCGGACTAAAATCAACCGGCACGTCGGAATTCTTCGCATTTTCTTGTCTCCGAGAAGAAAGCGTGTCGTCGTCGTAGGCGGCGGTCATTATTTATATATATTTTTTTTATTTAAAAAATATTCAAATTAGTTCGATAAAAAAATGTAGGTTCTTAAATTTATTTTTTGCGGCTTTAATTATCGGCGATTTTTAACGATTTAAAAATCTATGGCACTTCGAACTCTGATTCTGACTCGTTGAAGTCGAAATGGAATTATTCACCTGTTCGGTTGAAAATTTCGAGACCTTATGTATTGGGTCAACAACACTCGTTCGCGTTAAGCGCCCGTAAAGTATAAGAAGACCGGAGAAGACTCAAAGAGACTAAACTGAAACGCGTCCACGCGATGCACACTGCAACCTCCCCTCCTCGACACAACACGACGAAACTCACCCGACCATAGGCGCCGACCACGAGGAATGCAAAGAAATTCTACGAATTAAAAGACCGAAGATTTTAACGATATCGTTCGATTACCATTTGAGGTACGACGTACGTCTATCGACGCTTTTTACCAATCGGAAAGAATTTTTAGTGATATATGTTCACTTGTCCTTTCATGTATACTATCGCATATTTGTACAAGTGTGTTTGAACTATGGATCAACTCTCGATCGAATCTAACTTTAGAAAAACAGCCAATAACGGAACCTTATGTAAATTAGTGAAATAGTAATAAGATACTTTGATTAGGAAACCGCACGTCTCGTACACGAGTTTACCAAAAACCTGTGGAAACATATTTTGGTCAAGAGTTAATCTCCATACGTGCTGCGGAGTGGAGCTATCCGTTTATATCCACTTCGTCCGCTTTCGGAGTACTCTCTAATAAAAATGCTGGTTAAAACAATTAACTGTAATAATAACACGCGCTACGAAACGTAAGTGAGCGTTACTTAGGCTATCGTATTATGCAACGCGTAAAAGATGCGCTCGACACACACGCGGCAAAGTATCGCTGGCCAACGATTCCACTACCTGCTGTAGTCTACTTGTTAAAAAAAAAACTTGTTTTTATTTCTCAAAGATACATTCGGCGATTATTTATATCCGGAGTAAAAATTTATTGGGATCGTATGAAGATGTTCGACCACGGAATGTGAATTTGAAAAATGGGGCTAAAGAGACTGAAAAAAAAATTGATATTTGGATAGCTTGTTTGCGCCCCGATTTTGTATTTCTTTCATCATCGCATATTCGGGACTTATGGATGTAAATTCCGATCGAGAGCATAGGTCCGTGTTTTTGCTTCTAAAAATGAACCTTCCACCCGCTGCGCGGCAACTTGGGACGTAATCCTCGTCCCTTTTCCCCTCGAGCTCTGTTTCATCCCAGAGGTACAACGTATACCTGCGGTTCTATTCGCTCTAGCATATCGAACGTTCGAGGATTCAAAATATTCTTCCCCGCAGCGTCCACATCGACGAAACAAAAAATGTACGCCTCGTATTTTACTTTTCGAACAAACTGTTGTGCGTTTGTTACCCGAAGCTATTCCAGGTGGCAGCAGGGGGCCAAACCACCTCATTTACGATTGATACGCGATTGTGTGTAAACAAATGGACATGCAACACACGCACGCAATCGGGTAACAGACCCAAATCCCGATTACGCTATGTAGGCCGAAGCAAGGTAATACCCAAAGGTATTGAAGTAAGTAGTTTTCGGTGTTGACAAGTTGAAAACTTAATTTCGAACTGTGAAATCTATCGCGATGACATTAAAACGAGTCCAAAGTACCGGATGTGGAGGAAAGATAGTCGTGATACTTGACCACAGGAAACGCGTGCGTTAGTGAGTTTGGTGCTATATGCGTTTGCTCGCGCGGAAATTCAATGCGTAAGCGTATTTTATATTTCGCATTTCGCAGTTTGGCGATGCAGCGGTATTTCTTTGACTTACGCCTCAGTTTTAATCTCTCGATCGTTAATACCTGCGTGTGTGTGTGTGTGTCACTCATACGCACATTGCACGTGTCAGAGTCCTTATACGCGGCAGTTGAAGCAAACAGTCATAATATACAGTTTAAGGAGAAAACGTTTTTTCCTCCAAAGTCTAAAGCCACATGTGCACATGTGCGTGAACCTGCTCCTCCCCTCGTGATGTATTCGCTTTTTTGTCCCTCTCAAATCTTATGGATGAAGGTCCGTGCGAGCGCACGACTCGGCTTGTCAAACTTCTGGGGCCAAGGGCGCTGGTGGGAACGAAGAACGACGCTACGCGCCACGATTGAATAAAATTCGTCTTCAAACGTTCCCAATTGCGTCTCGAAATCGTTTTAGATTACCGTTCATTGTCTCTAATCACGTGACGACAAGCCTTCGAGAGAATTAAATTGTTCCTCCTAGCGCAGCGGATAACTCGGACCTTTTTTGGTCCTAAAAATTATGAATCACGACGCTGTATAATCGAGGCTTATTTCTAGAATCAACAATCGGTCACTCGATTCAGAGAAATGTGATTGTTGAATAATACAAATATTCCGTCAACACAGTCGGAGCGAACGTTTAAACAACATAAAACGTACAAATTTAATCTTCGTTGTCTACATAAAGAAAAACAATCTTACCACAAGTCTGTCTCGCCGCAATGTTTGAACTGTTATCAGCATTCGGGTTTCCCTAGACGTATTAAAAACTCGCAAGATCAGAGTTTGAGGAATAATAAAAATCGTGATTCAAGGAACGTTGATTAGAATTCTTGAATAAATAAAAGAAACTCTCGATTTATGGCATAAGCTTTTTATTTTATCTCCTTTATTGATAGTCAACACGTATTATTATGAATATTTTTCGTTTGTTCCATGTCACACTTTCGCTCAAAGGTGTTACACCTTAGAATCATCATATTTATTATTATTATTATTATTTATTATTACAATACAAATAAGAGGAAATAAGTTGATAAAATCTTCAAGAGTCGATGCTTATGTCTTACATACGTTGTATTCCTAATCATTTTTTTTTCTCTGTCGGAATAGCAATAAGAAAAAATCGGACAAAATTCAAATGGGTCATTGCTTAGAACAATAATCAATGGATACCCTAAATTCAATAAGTATGTAAATTTTAATCTTCCTTGGCATTTCCGTTACGATCTCCATTCAGACGGCTCCTAAATAATCGAGAAAAAAAAACGAAAAAATAGAACAATGTCAACATTAATTCAATCCGTTTCAAAGTTTTTACGATATGACCGAAGGAAGATGATCAATTGAATGTGTCTGAAATAGGTTCAACTCGAATTTCGAAACGGTGATTGATTTTTACTTGTTTAAAAATTGCAGTCATTGAATGAAGAAAATGGATTTAAAAAAAAAAAAAAAAACGAAAAAATGAATGAAATGCCGATGTTTACCGTTTACCTGCTGCGGGACCTTGATGCTGATCTTGATTTGGTTCTGCGCGGACTCCGGTCTTTGGATACGGACCTGACCTTGCTGCGAGACCTGTCCCTGTCTCGACCACCACCTCGGCTGCGGGAGCGGCTACGCGATGCCGAGCGGGATCTGGAGTGCTTGCTGCGCGACCGTGAACGTGATCGAGACCTAGAGTGAGACCTACAATGAATTTTACATTAAAACATGGATCGATTGATCTCTGCCTATTGATGTATGTATGTGGTATGAGACTACGGATTGAAAAACCAATTTTTATCTGTGTTTGTCTCCAAACTGTTGTACCGAATTTGTTATAGGTGCTCTCTTATCGGCACAGATAATTGTTCCTAATCATTTTGTTTATTTATTCACGTAAACAGCCTGATTTTCTTCACAATCTCATAACGAGACAATTTTTTATTCATTTTTTTTTTCCTCATCTACTTATAGAAGGCAGAATTATTATAGGCTGATTTTCTTCAATTGGGGCAAGTTTACTTTACTTACTCTACTTACCAAATGATTCTCATTTCAGTAGAAAGAAGAAAAAACAACAACAAAAACAACGTATTACTACGCTCGAAATAAATGACTAGATCGTTGCTACATAAACACGAGTCACAAAATCAGAAAAAAAAGAAAAAATTATAACAAATTTCTTTTTTTATTTGATTCAAGTGTTTAAATGCTTTCCCTAATTTTATTAGTTTTGTTAGTTCGTCACGAGATAATGATATTTTGAATTCTCTCTTGACTTCAACCGTGACATACAATAGTATCTAGTTTCAGATACCCAGTAAACTAAGAAGAATTGAGTATGGTAAAAACGGATTCAACTCGAATTGAATTGAATTAAAAAGACTTGTGTGCCAATTCTTTAGAATTGAGAAAAATCGAAAAGAATTGCGACACAAGTCTTTTTAATTTCATTCAATTCGAGTTGAATCAGTTTTTACCATACTCAATTCTTCTCAGTTTACTGGGTATCTACATATAAACATGCACAGTTAATTATTATTAATTGGTAAAACCTCCCTGCCTATTACATCATATTGTTATCATTATCCATTGAAATTTGTCATTGAAAGATTTTTGTAATGAAAAAAAAAGTACTTCTGATCGAATTTCTATTTTCATTGCTGCTTTGGTTCAATCTCGAATTATTACGCGGACGAAAATGAACGACCAATATTCGTGTATTCGAAAAAAAAAGAAACAAGCCTGATTTTTCAGATTAAAAAAAAATAACATCAATCTCTGATAATTTGAACATAAGATTATTGGTCCATCAGTTTTGTCGCAATGCTGTTTTCAGACATGGAAAAAATTTATGTTTTGTGTGAATATTTTTTTTTGTCTGTTATTTGATTTTATATATTTGTTTTGTTTTTGTTGTTTCGAAATATCTGATTACTGTTTTGTTTTATATACCATATGAATTTGTGGCAGCCTATAGCAGACGGGTGAAGATACGCGTGAAGGCAATGGCCAGGAGAATGGGAGAGTGGGCGAACACATATTGCCGACGAAATAGCGCGAGGGTCAGATGGACGAACGGACGGAGAGTGGCTAGACGAGACGGCTGGACAAAGATATTCTCTCAGTGACGGACGGGTACGGTACTCTACGACGACTAGGCGCGAACTGCGAGCAGATAGAAGAAGAAGGCTGGATCTACCGGACGTGCCGAGGTGAGCAAACTCTCTGTCTAGGGTGATGTCAGTGGTCAGTGGAAGTACTGAAGTACCCAAGAGTGCGCAGAAGAACTAGCCACTCCGTCCAGCCATTGTTTCTCTCTTTCTCTTTCTCTCGCTCTCTCTCTTTCTCTCGCTCGCTCTCTTTCTCTCGGTTTTTGTCTCGTAGAGTGCAGAAGGTTACCCAAAGTAGGTAGGGTGCTCTACGCTGTAACTCTACGCAGTGTGTGTGTCACAAAGTGAACCCAAGTCGAATCTCGCGAGAATCTCAGTAGATACACATTTCTCAAGCGTGTGTCTGTGTTCAGCCGCATCTCCTATAAATAACGGGCAGGATTACATCGGCTTCGTCCACTGCCAGTTTACCAATTTATCATTTTTTTTTCTCTTTTCTCTTTATCTAATCAAATTTTTTTCTCTCCCTCTCTCTTACTGTAATCGACCAAAACAAACATTCATTAAGCTTCACTTACTCATCTCAGAGAGATTACTGCCTGGTAGGTTCCAACCTGTTGTACCGCCTTAATTTTAGCCAATTTCAATTACAATCAACCTTCTGAGGATAAACTCATTTACCAATCGAGAAATCTAATATGAGAATAATACTCGTATGCTTTATTCTCTTTTTTTAGATTTTTTGGAAATTTTCTCTCTTACCCAAACGCCGTTACTATGCTACTTCAATTCTTCCAACTACAGGACCAGCCACGAACATATATTGAGATAATCATTTACCAGCCATTTTTTCTTACCATCGATTGCGTCCAATAGCTCCGGAAATCCAACAACAGAATATAATTGAAGCGCGATAATAATAATATTGTTTTTTATTCAATATTCGATAATCGTGAATTATAAATCTCTGGTTGGATATCCTACTGGCAATTGCGATAAATTGTTCTTAACACAAAAAAAAGAAACTAAATTTTCCTGAAAAGATTGAATTATGAATAAACACGATAAATGAGTGAATCCGATAGACGAACCTGCGCCTGCGAGAACCGCGGTGTCTCGGACAGTCCCTTGCGTAATGCCCCCTTTCTCCGCACTCGTAGCATCGATCTTCCGGATGGAAAGGTCTTCCACCTCCGCGTCTCGAAGGACCTCCTCGATCTCTCAGCCGTTTTCCGTTTGAGGGTTCGACTCTGGCCCTTCGACCGCAAATCGTCCTTCCGTCAAGACCTCTCACCGCGTCTTCGGCGTCGCGGGGATCCTCAAACTCGACGAAGGCGAAGCCGGGCGGATTTCGAGCTACCCAGACATTCCGGAGCGGACCGTAATACGAAAAAGCATCTTCGAGCTCCTGCTTTGTCGCATTGCTACCGAGATCACCTACGTAGATCTTACAGTCGGATGGATAACGTGACATCTGTTTAAAAAAAAAATCGTTTATTTACTAATTTTCTTCGTCTTTGAGTGATCTGCGCGTGTGACGCGCCTAAATCGTAAATAATGTACTCGATGTATTTCATCCTCGGAAGATGTATTTCGAGTTGGAATAATAACCGATCTAGGACGTGGAAACACGCTGGGATAATATTTACCTTGTACACAATACGGTTGTGTATGAATCGTTGATGTAGAGATATGAATTTAGTGAGCAACTGCGAAGTAGGAGGACGAAGAAATTTCGCGATAATATTTATCCTATATTTACGCTATCATTTAACCCGAAATTATCCTGACGAAGATCAATCATGGTCGAATTTAATGGGTAAACTATTTTCTCGATTGATTGGGAGCCAGATACCGAAAAATATATTTTCTTTCCTCTACGGTATGGCCTCACGCCATCTTTGCAATGCACCGAAGCCGATGGTTCGGTTCGGCGGTTGCGATTCAAGCTCAGTTAATGAATAGATTGAATATTTATGGCTGATTGTATTTGAATATTGTAATCGACTCACCTTGTTCATTATTGAATCACGTTGTCGACCTCATACGTACGAAATATCTTGGTTAAACTTGATTATTACGTGAAGAGAAAAAAAGCCGGCTGTTATTAGCACGGCGTCACCCTCACCGCTATCGATCTACACAACGCAAGATGGCGACCCTCGCGGCGAATTCATTCCCCCCTTCGACCGCGCGGAATGAGGAAGTGACGAACGACGCCATCGGTCGGGGAAAGGAAACGCGCGGAGAGTCATCATTTTTGAAAATCCCTTCAATTTAAACGATCGAAATAAAATAAAATATACATCGAGAAGATGATGCATTGCTTTATTTTATCATTTCATACAAATTGACTAATGATTCAGAGTTTTTAAAAATTAATACTATTTGGAAATCGTTTTTCGTTTTTTTTCTCAATCTTTTTGAAAATTGATGACATTTATTCTGTATAATAATAGAATACACATAGGTATTTATTTATTGTGTGTAAGGAATTGTTTCCATTCGCTTGTTTCATTATGTTTATGTTATCAAAATTCAAAGGGATTTTTTTCCGTGTAAATAAATAAATATATAAATTAAAGAAACTCATTTGAAATTGAATAAAAAATCTTATATTAGGTAGTGAAGAAAATTAGCTGAGTTACTGAAAAAAAAATAAAAAAATAATTCAAGTCAAGCCTCTTCAACTTCAATTTTCATATAAATTTCTATTTTTATTTTCACTCTGTTTCGCAAGCAAATTCTTATCAGACTAAATTTTCTCATTAATTTATTCGAATTATTAACAGAAACTATTGAAAATTCACAAAAATTTGTAAACACCAATTTGTTTTTAATGTACTAAATTTTCTACATAAAAAAAAAACCAACTGACGTGAATATCTAATGAAAAATTGTAATTTTTTTTTTAGAATGATAATGTAATTTTTTTCGTAAAAACAATAACAAAAAAACAAAAAATTGTATGAACATAATTCTTCAGGTATGTAATATTGTTTGATTATTCCCCTCCTCCGCTGGCCCGCAAAATGTGCGCGTGGTGTAGATAATTTTCAGCCCTGAGCGAGCGCCCCCTCCCTGATGATCGCGAGGCGCAACACGAGCACACGGCACACTCACGCACGCTCGGGTCTCGCGAGCAAATTCCGGTTGAAGTCATGTAAGGCGGCTTGTTTTGTTTTCGGTATAAATTTGCCATCCAGTAGCTCCGCTGACTTGGTGGATGATGGTGCTTCGAGAGTTTGAGTTTGAATGTATCCATCTCTCTCGTAACGAGACCCGTGTCTTCCTCGAATGAATCTTTTAGTCTGACGTGCGAGACTGCAGGCGACGGTGTGTTATTCGACGATTTATCGAATCGTATAGATATATTTACGAATAACAATCGATCGCTAAATGACTTTTGTCGTTTGAAATTAAACAATCGTCATAAATGTTCAGACGACTGTTGAGCATTATATTCTGTGATGTACTATGCATAGGCGAGTTTTGCGGTAGGTCGCGGCGCATAGAGAGAAAAATGACTTCCTTGAACTTGAAGGCTACCGACCCCGAGAGCATTCTTACTCTATTGCAAGATCTCGCCGACGTACCTTGCGATGTGGTACAACAGAAATTAAACGGCTACGTGAGTATCATGGATTTTTATAAAGCAATATTTTATCGTAACACACCCCATAATTATATAACGTCTGAGTCGAGATTATAAATCATTTTACACCATCCGTTTGTTTTCACTTGTTAAACAACTCCAGCGAGAATATGTTGTGACAGTCCGTAAGCCAACGTTACGTAAAAAAATAATAATCCGAATTTTATCTTCTAATTGCGATAGTTTGTGATTAAATATTTAATTGTGCACCTGTCACTCGATTTTCTGTTGTAATCGAATTTTAGGATCTTCAATTTTCTTGTTTCGCTCATATTTCGTTACTGCAAAAATAAATTAACCAAAATTTCAAGATGCATTTCGCGTCGAAGTAACGCGGATGATGTCAATGTGATAATGAGCATGAGGCATGGGTATTAGACTGTCACCGGCAAATAGTAAAATTGAATGTAAATTTTATCAGCTCACGACACTCCGGTTTAGCAAACAGCGAAACACGCACGTAGCCTATTGAAGGCCGTTTAGCAGTCCGAAGCGATAATCCACAAAACAGATTCAATAATCTTAAGTTTTTCTTTCACCTTACCAAAGACACATCTGGATCTCATTGTTTACACTGGGGTGATAAAATTGGAAGCTCCACGCCGAGTCTGACCAGAAAAAAAAAACACCCAGAGGTTTTCAGAGTCTGTTGCGTAACAGAATTCGCATCTGATTGAATATATTTCAAGTCTATCTGGATTTTAGGTCCTCGGAGCCATTTTTACGACGTCTTTATCTTTTATTTCAGCTGCAATTAGCCACTGGATCAAAAGTGGTATTCCTAGCTCCGATTCTACTGGAGACTGAGGAGATGGTGATACATGTAGTCGGCGAGAAGATTCTTGAGAGAGAACTAAGGTTCCCAGTAAGCCAATCCAATGTAATATTCATTATCTAGGTATTTTGTATTCGTGTTTTATACGTGTGACGTTGATAACGCTCTTTTTCTTCTTGTAATTTCACTATTTGCACCGCGACTAACATTCAGTCAGCTAACTTCTGATGCATTTACTAAACGAAGCGAAAGATATTAGCCAAAAGCCAATGAGAAAAGAAATACTTCCGTAAGATTATAGACATAAATTGTAATTCAGGAAGAGTTTGCAATATTTGGCTGTTTACTATGGCTGCGAGCTTCAGATTCATGTTCACTAACAGAGAGAAAAAAAAAACAAGTAAACCAAATATTTCCATATGAAGTATTGTTGAAGTTGATTGAACGCTTCGGTGTCCTTGATTCGGTGACGCGTTACGAATATCAATGAATCAGGAACTGAAACTGGGTTTACCCTGGTCTAATAGTATCTTCGTGTGAGATATTTATCTATGGCTATATAACGCGGAGCCAGTTTTGTTTGGCATGTATATCAGATAAGGGACACAAGTCAAACATTGCCTCATTAGCCGACCCCCGGCCAACTGCGAACCACCCCACTTTGAAAATGTTATGGACAAACATATTTAGCTTTTTCATATCTCACTCTTAATTTTTTTTTTCCCCCATTCTTGAGTGCCGACGTCACATTTTACACACAGAATCTGATAGTGAATAAAAGTACTCGATCGTATTCTTTTTTCTTTTCAAATTGGTCAACCGTCTGGTAATAAAATATTCATAGTCGATCACGCTCGCAGATATGTAGATTGTTTCCTGACTGGTAACACGACTGTCTAATCTATTGTACAAAGTCTTACGTAACGCTTTTGTATAAAATAGACTACAAGACTATAAATCAAAGCCATGTCTGAATATATGCCCTAATCAAATTTATCTGCCCAATTCACGTGGTGATTCATCAAATTATTCAATTTAATGACCAAGGGGTCGATTGGCCAATGACGTCTAATCAAATCGATCCATATCTCAACGTTTGGGTTTATCTTTTTCTTTGTCTTGATGATAAGGCGATGGCAAGTGACGAAAGATACCTGTAGTTTATGACGTGTTGTAGATTTTCACAAAGTTACAGTTCAAAAACGTAGTAGAAGGAGTAAAAAAAAAAGAAAAGTATTGATTTCTGCACATGATTATCCAGCTCTTGTCCTTATCTCATTAGCATAAGTCGATTACCGAGTTGTGACAGAAGAATTTCTTGCGGGTATGCAGAGCTTAGCCAAGGGCGTTTCAATTATAAAAAGAAAAAAGTATAGTCAACATTTTTATAATTACACGAGTAATAAACATTCTCCATTTACGTGGCACGTAGCGCACGGGAGAATTCGATGTTTTATTACCAGCTACATATTTCTAGTTGGTTAATTGAGTCGCGTAAGAAAGCCTGCTGCTATAAAAGGAGCTTTATGGTATTACCTCAGACCCACCGTTCCTCAGGCATCGGAGAAATATGGGTCATAAAAAATCCAATTCCACGTTTATCGTACAAGTACTCGTAATAATTCTTCTGGTTCACTGAACGAATGATTTTCATTTCTATAGATAAGTTTGAAACGAGTTTGACGATTAGCCGTTGTAGCAATTTAGATAACGAGTCTTTTCAATCGTAAAAAATGTTTTGTAAACAAGAGCTAAGTGATCACATGGCTGTGTTAACAAAAAGAAGAGAAAAAAACGTTTGTAAACAAAGATCGATTAACAGTAAAAAAAAGCAAACAGAGTCTAGCGGTCCTAACAAAAGCAATTATCTAATTACAATTAACTGAGTAGTCGGGCAATTGAAGCAATTAAATGCCATCGGTGATTACTGAGACAATAGTAACATTAAATATTGGTAGAATTCACGACCTTCAGTCATGCGATCACTAATGGCCTAATAGCCTTTTGTACTATTACACGTAGCTCCTCTATAGTTATCGTTAAATGAATGTGACTATCAATCGACGATACGTCAAGTATCAATACCCTAATGTCTGGCCTCTCAAACTCAACGTAGATACCGCATATTAATGGCATTGTGATTAAAATTTGACAAACCCCAGGTGGCTTTGAAGTCTGTACTGATTAGTGATTGCATTTCTCCTTTCATTTGTGCTTTTAAATACACTGTTTAAATACAATATTATACTTCAAAATTGCTCCACCATGTGTTGAATGATAATTTATAACTGGAAAATCTAATACCAGATCTTACACATTGGATATAGTGCCTAACTTTGTCGAATCGGCATGATTACGAATTACATATATCTGATACTTTTATTTTTACCCAAGCTCTGACTATGTTCAAATCGAGTGATTAGTTTCAATTTATAAATTGAGAAAATTAACAACTGGAAAGATTTTCGTGTTGCTTTAATCTAGTTCCTCGACTGTTCGTAATCCATCCGTAGCAGATTGTTGAGCGTCCCTATGGTACAGGATTATATAATAATCTGGAACACGCAGAGTAATCTCCCTCGATAGCATAGCTAATCAATATCCTCAAATCCTTGTTGTAATCTGTAGAGGAGCATCCAAATGATGAAAAAACGTAACATCTACCCTGTGACTACAAATTTATGACCATGGTTTGAATGTGGGAAGCGCCGTATCAGGGAAAAGTTGATTTTTTCCTTTTTTATAGCGTTAGTGTGTTATTTGTTTGACACAGTTCTTTGCTATGGTTTTTCTCTCTCTTTTTTTAATCGGTTAGTCATTCTGAGCAAACAGTTCGTAATCACTTATGTTAAGTACTTATTATCCATCCGCAAGAGTATTATCTAACAATCTTGCTCTCCCGGAACAATCTCCCTTGATAATACTGCTAATCAATATCCATGAATCCCTGTCGTAAACTACTGGGAGCATCCATCTAACGATAAGAAGAGGATAGGTTTGATGTAGTGAACTCTAATTCTTCAAAAACTTGTTTCGAGTACGCCGCAAGTGATTACATATATTTGTTTACTGAGGCTACACCTGGAGTAACAAATGATTTAGCTATCGCAGAAAGTGTTGAATCGTGCTCTGAATATGAATTAAAAGAATACTATGTATTCGTATCATGACCGCATGTAGTATGTGAAGTATATTTAACATAACAATTGCCAGTTCAATCCTAGGTAACGTTCTGAATATTTTTGGCAAATACATTTTTGTACCGTTATAATATCGCGTGTTGCTAAACTTTTTTGTTTAAAATAAGTGAAACATTTGATTGCTTCATTCATTTGCCCTTGAATTCCGAAGACTAAACTATTATTTTCTGGGCTGGAATTTATCGTAGGATTTTCGTTTAGTTATTCAGATTTTTTACGACTTGAATCTATAACTTTTCGTAATAAATGATCGGTAATAAAGCAGACATACGTTTCTCAGAGATAATAAAAATGAGTGAGAAACAACACGTGGTCAGGCTGGCGGTAATGTGCCTTATTAAATAATTCATCGAAACCAGTAATGTTTGTATTGGTATTTTATGGAGTACGTATTAGGATCAATAAACTATGAGGTAATCTGTTGAACCATTACAGTTCTATAATTCAACGTAAGCAACTAGTCACGCTTACATCAAAGAGTAAAGTAGCTCAAACATCGTAGGAGCGCATGTTTATATTTTTACAAACGGAATGGAATGGAATAGAATCACAGAAGTTGTTGATGAATCGCACAGCTAGTGTATATTTTTGTGGATATGTTGAGCAAAAAATACGTCCAACATAAGCAGACAATTTTTGTGTATTGAAAATCACGCTTAAATTTCTCCGCAACATTTTCTTCAATTATTTTAAAATAGAGCTTGTGACGTTATTTTTTGTTCTTTCTGGCTTCTGTTGAGTTTTGATCAATTGACTTTGTTCCAGTTACGCTTCACTATTCACTATGATTAGACACTGATTGTCTGTCTACTATACGGTATTTGATTGTAAATTCATGATCTTTTATCTTTATTGATACCGCGATATCACAACGTCACAATTTGATAAAGACGTCACTTTACAAGTACTGATAAGTTATCACCTCATATCACCACCAGTGTGTAGTTTTACTAACTCATTTAATTGAAATTCACATCGGTGGGTAAAAAAACTTATTCGAATTTTATTTATTCATTCTGTCTGTTTCTTCAACTCACCGCTACTTTGCATAGTTTCAATCTAAAGACTTTCTGAACTAATATTCTTCACGAAAATTCGGCTAATTTATGATGCGAATGCAATTCTGAACTTAAAGCTGACATCGTTCATATTTCCAGGTGCTGAACCACGTTCTACACAGAGCAGTGAAACATCGTAAGTCTGTAACGGCGAATTCAACAGAACTTGATCAAGAATTGTTGCAACATTTACATTCAGTTGTGAATCCAGTACCGGATCTCTTTCTATGTATTCCCGTTCAACATCCGGTCAAGCACCACATTGCCCTTGTGGTTTGTCTGGTAGTTTGTGTGGACAAGGAAAATGCCGAATATCTGTGTACCAAAATCGTACAGGAATGCTTCAAGTGAGTTTCTTCATTCACACGCGATCGTAAATAATTACCGTTCGTTAAACAAAGCGGAATTATCGTTAATTATACTTATCTAATACTTCAGGATGTGTATGAGTTACTATAATTCATCATCGCGCTCACCAGATAGCGAATGTCACTACAAATTTCCAAGCGAACAGCGCTGATTCATGTAACAATATTAATACGATAAGCTGTCTTCGGTCTTGTTTGGCTGAAATAAATGAATAAATTACGCTGTACAATAACACAAAGAAATCTTTCAGATATTGTCTCGGTCTGTTGTTGAGCACGTTACGATGTCAGGAAGAGACACGATTGAAGGTTCAGTGTCAAGACTTGCTCGCCGTATCAAGAAAACTGTTCACACATTTGGGTGAGGAATATTTTCACACATTCGTTATAGTTGAATCTTTATTTCTTCTATATTTGTCATCATATTGTTTTTGTTTTTCGCCTCCTCAGGGGATTTGTCGGACCTTTTGCGAGAGATAATGGCAGAAGCGAGGAATTTAACGAACGCCGAGAGGTGTTCGCTGTTTTTGCTCGACCCAGAACAAGAGGACCTAGTCGCCAAAGTCTTTGACGGTGTTTCTACAAGAGATGTAAGCAACATTGCTGAGCATCAGTCTCGCCCCAATGTGAATAGTAACATAATTTTTGTTTGCAAACCATTTTTTTTCTCCTACCATTTTGCTAAGAGAGTTTTTACTCGGTTTAAGCGGTTTTCCACATTGGTGAATCGATCCTATCTCTTTACAGTCCGTTAAGGAAATGCGGATAGCTCGTGGTCAAGGGATAGCAGGTCACGTTGCGTCATCGGGAAAATTACTGAACATCAGGAATGCTTATGATCATCCGCTGTTTTACAGAGGGATCGACGAAGTCACCGGCTTCAAGACAAGGAATATTTTATGCTTTCCGATACGCGACGAAAATGGGATAATCGGTGAGTTGAATGATTGATTTCGTAATAATCGATTGATTTAAACGTTATTTCTCTTTCAGGAGTCGCTCAGCTGTGCAATAAAATGAACGGACTATATTTCGATGTCTGTGACGAAGAGGTGGCTACAGCATTCAGTATTTATTGCGGCATATCGATAATGCACAGTATCGTTTATAAGAAAATCCAAGATGCACAAGCGAGGAACAAGCTCAGCAACGAGCTCATGATGTATCATATGAAGGTCAGTTTTAGTCTATGGAAAATATTATTCAGTTGCTCAGATTTTGAAAGAAATAATAAAATTCTTGCATTGAAGAACGATTGATTGTTGTGTACAACAAAATTAGTAATTTAGTCAGAAACAAAAAATACACCCCATGATCATTCAATGTAGTTTTTCTCCTTTTAATCTTACCATTGGCGAATACAGCAGGTAATGTAATTCCAATCTTATACTACGAAATCTTGAGATTGAATTTCTTCGTAGTTGAAAAATTATTCGTAATTTGATAACCAGTTGATAAAAAATCTTCAGTAAAGAGTTAAATTTCTTTACATTCATAAACCTAACAATATCTTCCAATTTTTCGTGTTTTAGGTGGAAGCAGAATCCGTTCAATCTCTCTTGAACTGTAGAGACGATCACAATATCAAAGATTTTGATAAATTTCACTTCAGTCCTCGAAGCGTACCGTACAAACATATGCCGTGCTATGTACTAAAAATGTTCAACGAATTAGGCTTCATCAGGCACTGGAGAATAAAAAGAACCACTTTGGCCAGGTGAGATTTATACTTTCTACAAAATCATTTATCTCTTTCTACTCTCTGTAACTTGAGAATAAATTATTCACAGGTTTATATTGTTCGTAAAGAAGGGATACAGAGACGCGCCTTACCACAATTGGGTCCACGCGTTTTCGGTAGCTCATTTCGCTTACTTATTGATAGTGAATTTGAATCTCATGAAAGATGGTTACATAACGCCTCTCCAAGGCTTGGCGTTCTTGGTATCGTGTCTTTGCCACGACATTGACCACAGAGGGACCAACAACTCTTTCCAAACCAAGTGCGGCACTGTTCTAGCGAGTCTATACAGTTCCGAAGGATCGGTTATGGAAGTGAGTATTACGCAACTGGTAAATACGCGAAATTCTGAGTGGTGTCAATCAGCGGCACCTTTGGAGAATAGAAGTAAACGATTTCAGCGTAACATCTAAAAATGGATATTACTAAATATTTAGCAACTCTTTCATCAACGACAAAAAACCATTTTCAGAGGCATCATCTGGCCCAATCGATGTGCATTTTGAACACCGATGGCTGTAACATATTCGAGAGTTTAACTAGCGAAGAGTACAGCGAAGTTCTAGACCTGTTGAGGAACAATATATTGTCCACTGATTTGGCCTCTCACTTTCGCACGGCGGAACAGCAGCGTGAGATGATTTCAGCCGGTTACAAGAAAGACGATCCGACTCAGAGGAAGCTACTTCTAGCCATGTTCATGACTTGCTGTGATCTGAGTGATCAGACCAAAGACTGGAGAGTTACGAAAAAAACTGCAGTATGTTTCCGATATTTTAATATATTCTAGGTGTTTATAAAGCGAAATTTGATTAATGGGTAAAATCTATTTCCAAAGGAACAAATATACGACGAGTTTTTCTCGCAAGGTGATCTAGAACGAAGTATGGGCACCGCGCCGATAGAGATGATGGACCGGGAGCGCGCCTCGATTCCAGATCTTCAAGTACAGTTCATCGCGAATCTCGTTCTTCCTCTTTTTAGGTGAGTGTAGGACATTTTTTTCGAGGTCCCAAGGAAAGGTTTCAGTCTTTATATACTGTATTTTGTCTTCAATTTCAGAAACTTGGCAGATCTCTTTCCTCAGGCTCAGTCGCTGGTCGATGTGATAAACAATAACCGAGAGGTGTGGAAACTGGCGAGGAATCTGTTCCAGGAATACAGTCAGAAAGGTACTAAGTCCATGGACATTTTACTCAACCCATCGCTGGAGGATGAGGTACTCAGTAGAGCGGTGAGACAAAATACGGAGTTCGAAGACCAGCCTGACTCGGCAGTTATTCCACATTCGACGGATGTTGAAATCATAAACAAGGATTGAGATACCAGAAACGAGTGATTAGATAAGATTGCTAGAAATCTCTAGCAACACGTTGAGTCGGATTTGCAGAAAATATTGTTACTTTCAAACAGGTCATGAATCATTTAGATACATTTTCGTTCAGTGTCATTAAGTTATTCACATCATTACTAATTTTTTTTTTATCATATATATATCAGTGGGAATTGCTTTATACAAAAGTATTTATATATTTTTTTGTATTATAGCTTAAAAAAATTCTGGAGCATATTTTGAGACATTCGAATATCTTGGCTCTGAGAAATCCTGAACGAAAGAAAGAAAAAGAGGGTAACAAGTATAGATAACGCATAGAATATATATTTTTTGATGGTTTAAATTTAAGATCAGTTTCAAATAATGCGAGTATTAAATTAATTGTATAGAAAAATCGGTTTAAGAAAAGTTTGAAAATTATTGACACGGCCCAAATGGGAAAAGAAGCCACAGTTTAATATCAGTATTCCATGGCCAAATTAGACGCGTTGTAATATATCGTACTAAACGTGTAGTTTATGAATAATGAGTGAATGTACATAATGAGGTAGGATATAAATGTAAGATATTGGACGACAAAAAAAAAAATAGTATTATTGAATGTTGATTCTGAAAATTAGGAATAAATTTTTTGCCGACGAAAGAATATACTTGGACATCTCAAACATCACTATTTCCTGGATATAATGAAGCTTGAAAAATTATTCCGAAAGCTCAAAAATGTCACAATTTAAAAGTATAAATTGAATCAGACATTGTGGTAGGTTGTTGTGATTGCATGAGTCTAATTCAAAATTCATAAAAATGTGTGAAAAATTAAGTAGCCTAAAGTAGCACAAGTCTTTAGATTTTAGACAACAATTTGATGAAATATCTACTTCGAAATATATCGAAAATCATCATATCGTTATACTTTTCGACCAAAATTAAAACAGTAGACGCTGAATAGCTAATTTTTACATGCTTTCAACAGTAATGAAGTTCTGTGTTTGTTTTGTTCAACATGCTTCGATTCTACTGCTCAATGTACGATTATATGAAACTATATTGAATCATCTTCGTAGTGACAATATTAGAATCGCTTGAATGCCGAATGCAGTTACTTTTTTATATTGATGTATAGAATTTATATATGTTGAAAAATAGTATTGCCTACTATAACAGTAGACTTTATTCGATCGATAGCAGTATGATCAAAGGGCCAATGATTCCGGCTTATATTGTGAACAATTGAGTCGTGGAGAGTCAGAAGACAGTGAAACTGTTTTTTACTGTGTATCAAAAACTATGTAATTTCTGAAAATCGATTATTTATCATCGGTCTGGAAAATATTGTAATTCTAGTAGTTTCCTATGTGGAGTATTCCTATACATTACTCCTAACTATTATGTAATTTAGAACTCTGAGGAGGTGTAATTTTATTTACGTACTACTATTGTAGCCATATACGACTGTAAATAGCTCAATATCATTTTTGAACCTTTGGCCAAGCTACTCGTCTCACAGAGGCAAGTACTTTGTCAAATTAGCTGACCTGACCAGATGGATACCCTCGCCAAGGGATTAATATCTCAATCATACAGGTGTACTTTACGTACAATATCATGATAATAGTATGATAGCGATTCAATTTCAGAATTTGAACTGGAGATGAATCATTCACATAATATATTACCTTGTCCCATGCGGAGCGATATAGGCAATCGCAGATAAAGCAAGAACAATAGAAAAAATGTATGATGATTGACACACTGAAAAAGAATTTGATACGTTCGTTATCAATGTTACCAATATCGTATTTAGGCCGTGTTCCGAAATTCGCTGCTAGCGCTGAAAATCTTGCCAGAGAGAGACGGAGCTCACCAAAAATCCAGCTGTATGACAAAGACACAAGACAGATGACAGTACTGCCAGCTCGTTTCGGAACTCAGCCTTGGTCGAAGTAGAAATGCTTCCGTGCGTATAACAGAAATTTGTTTTTACTAGGCTCAAATATTATAATTTTCGGATCATATCTTTATGTTGCATCAACGTTTCTAGGTTCGACGTTTTTAAATTATATCTATGGATAACAAAATTTTTACGTGTTTACTAACTATTATCATTGTAAATATCGTTTTCGTTATTTTATTTAATTATTATATGGAGTAGCGCTGTTGGAACAATTAGTCGTATAGTATATCGTTGTTTTGAAGTCGTTTATCATATCATATAGCTCAAATGTTTGCCTATACATATACACATACATATAATATATATATACACATATAGAAATATGCCTTATTAGATATTTAATAACGAAGTTAGAACCGTTATTGTTTTCGTTTATTGAGAAAAGTTACAGAGACGAGAGATAGAATGGAAATGTGAAAAACAGAATCGAATTACATAAAACAAGAGTGTTAAAAAATCGTTTTTATTGGCTAGAATTCTATTTGTTTATGTCATTGTTACAGTGTTTAGATGATAGTATTTCTGTCTCAAAATAATATATGAATTATAAATTGTCATTAAATGTTTAGTAACGAAAATACGTTATAACTCTAAAAACAGTCTTTTTGAAAAGAAAACAACTATTCTAGTCACACATATTATATTAAATTATATTATATCATATGATTTGTATACAAAAAAATATAACTGTATAATTTTTACATTTACTTAAATGTATAACATATGAGGAATTAAATATTTTTCTTTTTACTACAATATAATTTACTGCGTTGTTTTTTATTACCATAACATTTGAAAAAACTCAAACCCCAATTTAAACTTTTATAATAATACAAAAACCTCAGTAGAATAAAGTAGAAGTCGAGTTTTGATCAATGTTAGAATCGAAATTTGAATTTCGCGGGGTTCACCAGTCCTACTTTACCCACGTGTGATATCGCAGTCTCATACTGCGAGGGATCTGAAGGATCGAGTTGAGAACCGCTTTCAAACAATCGGACAAAAGAAAATAAAACAAGAAAACTCTAATATCGTACACAGATGGCGTTAGCGTCGTTGATTCAAACCGAAGAGACGTTATTATATTGTGTGTGTGGAAAAGTTTCAGGAAAGGGGCTCCGGGAATAGGGAATCGGGAATCAAGATGCCATCGGAGTCTCGTCGCGTTTAAACTTTCGAGTGTTCATACATCCGTCGATAGTCAAAAGCACCATAACCAGTTATCTGTATCAATCGTATCCTCCCATCCGCTCTTAACCGTAGTTAAAGACGTTCTTGTTACTCGCCCCCCAGCAAACACCACTTAAACCTCAATTAACACCCTGCGAATATTCACGGAATGATGCCGAAGCCTCAAATCCCCGGGATTTAATCTAAATAACGATTTATCGAATAAATAAACATAAAATAGTAAACTAAACCATCGTCACCTCGGTGTCGAACAAACCGCGTCACGTATTTTGGCGGTAAACAAACCGGGCGTCAATAAATAAACAAACAAAATAAATCGCCCATAAAAATTCGTCAACTCGATTATGTACGTAAAATAATGTCAATTCTCGCCTCGTCCTCCGTCTCGGCGTAATAACAAGTTCGATTATTTCTTTCCCGTTTCCGAAGGGTTCAAGCAACGATGGAGGGTCAATCTCAGGAAAGCTTGTTCAGACATGTGCGCGCGGAGTTTTCAGATTTGGTCGAAATCGGGTCGAAGCTTGAGCAGGAGATGGACGACATATTCGACGAGAATCTCACCTTCCTTCGCTGCATGGTTTCTCAGGCAGGAACTAACGACGGACCCTTGATGCCCAAGACCCCAAAAGTCACTCGCAAAAATCCTCAGCGGATCGAGACCATACACGAAGATCTTTCCATCGAGTTCGAGGCTACCAAGACTGTCAATTCTCCCGCGGAAGAAACGGACGCTGAAAATAAAGACGAAGAGGCCGGGTCCCATCGTAGATCGAGGAGGACCGCGTCCAAGAAGGCCTCGACCAACATTAAGAAACAACAGTCCACGACTCTCAGCTCGAAGTTGCGGAGGCCAGACGACGACGATGGGAACAATAGAACTTCAAAAAAGGTACGACGGAGCGTTTCACGATTCAAAAACCGCCTAATCTTCGTTTAATTTGTGTTATTTCCAGCAAAAGGAACGAAGATCCGCGAGCAGCTCGGAGGACGAGAGTAACAGGCCTGCGAGACCGTCACGGGCGAAAAAATTATCCGTACAGAAGAAAATCGTGAAGGATTCCGACCCGGAGGAACCGGACGGTACGTTCGTTGTGGAGCCTGCGAAGAAGAAGAGTTCTTCGTCGTCGAGCAAAGACTCCAGGGTCACGAGCAGCAAACGTAAGCACGACGAGACTAGATCTCCTTCTCCGAAGGAATCTAGCGCTCGGAGAAGCTCGAGAATCGCCAACGACGAGCCTGCGGCTAAGAAGGCGAACATTGTAGAGGAAAGTATGGAGAAGTCGAGTCTCGACAACACCCTGGAATCGTCCGTTTACGAAGACGCGATAGGCAAACCTGCGCCGATTCATAACTCTACCAAGATAATAGACACCACTTTGACTCTGGACTCTAAATATAATCAGGCGAAGAAGTCCGAACTCAAGGAAGCCCCGAATAACAAGAATCCAAAGGTTCCTATGGACACCACAGTCGTCCTTGAGAGAAACCCTAAGAATATGAAAACATTCTCTGACGATCAGGACGATGTCGAAGACGTAGACATGGTGGATTGCACTCCGGAGGTCAAGAACTTGACCAAGGGCGGCGTGCAAGGACTGAGACTCAAGGTTGCGAGGGTCGGAAAGAACGCCCATAAAGCCAACGCCCTCTTCAGTCCATACGCCACAGATTCCGTTAGAAAACGCGTCGAAGCCTTTGAACAGGCCGGTTTGAACAGCCCCAAGCCTACCGAAGTCGAGCCCGACGCCCCGACTAGAATTACCAGAACTAAGACCAGGGCTATGGCTGCCGCCGCGGCCTCGGAGGCTACGAGTCAGCCTGCGCAGCCTGTTCAAAGCATCGCGCAAAAATTGGCTAGGAAGTCTTTGGCTAGAGCCAAGAAAATATCGCTAGCTAAACAGACTAAGGAGGGTGACGACGGAAAAGAGGTGAATTAGATGATATTTCAGTCTCATCTGAACCGATTTTGCCTTGTTTGGGACGTATTTTGTATCAATCGTCTGTTTTCTTTTTCTCCAGAATCGCAACAGCAGCGTCTCTGCGCCACAGAAGACTCACAGATTATTGGCGATAAATGAGAAACTCGCGCAAAAGCAGCAGCTCAGGACAACTCCGATTGGAAAAAGTCGCCTGCAGCAACCGATGTCTGTTAGTCGTCTACAAGTCACACCGTCTAATACACAGACCCTTTCTAGCGTAAGATATTTTCTGTTTTCTCAAAATATGAGAGACAATGAATCGCCGAATATAAGTCGAGGTTTTTTGGGAACCGATTTCACTCTCAAAAACCGTACGCAACTTATATTCAGGACTTTTTAGGGGATTTTCATTAGGAAAATGCATAATCAGAAAATTCGTAGTACAGATCGACCAGAGTTCCCAGATAAATAAACTAAACAAATAAAGTTCGTCATAGTTATGACGCGAAACTCAAACTATTGGCATAAAATCGACGTACATTCAGATCCCGAGAAGAATTCCTGAACCAGAAGTAAATAATTGGGGGACAAGACGGTAATAAGAAGATATATTTCTATTTCAGCACTCGAAAGCCATGTCAGCGTCTCGTGGGAACATCATAACGAACATGGACTCGTTCATTCATAGCACTAAGCAAATTCAGAAGTCAAGTTCGACCGAGAAACTCGAAGAGAGAAGGAGGAGAGCCCACGAGGAAGATGCGAGGCGAAAGAAGGACGAGGCATTGAAAGCTGCATCGGAACATAAGAAGAGGTATACCAAAAGGATGTTCTTTTAATTCTTCATACTCAATATTTTATTTATTTCATCGAACAGGAAACGGGAGGAGAAAGAACAGAAGAATAAACTGGCCAGAGAAGCTAAAGAGAAACTTGATATGGAGAAACGTTTGAGGGCCGAAAAGGAGAGAGAAGAGAAAGCCAAAATAGCGTGGCAAATGGCAGAGAAACAGCGCGAGGAATTGGAGAGGAAGAGACTGCTTCAGCTGCAGCGGGCACAGGTTTGTGGAGAGATCGATCGCTGCTGATTTTATGTTACGATAAACTAATTATTCCCCTGGTTTTAGGAGAAAGAAGAAAAACGCAGACAAGAAGAGCAGCTGCGACAACAGCGATTACAGGAGCAAGAAGACATGGAGCGGCAATTGGCGGAGCAAAAACGAAAGGAACAAGAAGCCGCTGAAAGAGCACACAAGCAACGTCATGCCGAAGCTAAAGCTCAACAGCAGGCCGTCGCTGAAGCCGCAAAGATAAAGGCTCAGTATCAGGCCAAGGTGAATTGTGTTTGAACAGAAAATTAAGAAAAGACTGTAAAACTTATGTTTGAACGATAGAAATGTTATCAGAATTTATATTAATCGTTAATTTTAACAATTCAGCAGGCGAAACTTCTCAACAATACTCATATCATACAGAAGCATGTGCCGAATCCGACTTCATACAAGATAGATAGCGAACCTGACGACGATGACGATGCTTCGGACACCGAAGACGCTCCCAAACACGCTATTCCTAGTTGGGCTCGTCGTACGTATGAAAATAATCAGTTTCGCTTTTACCACAGTCCACAGTTTTATATTATAACTTGGTCTTTAATTTTACAGCACAAGTACGCGGAGAGCAGCTGGCGTTACAAAAATATATACCGTCTTACGAAGTACACAGATATTTTGGCAGCAGACAATGCACGCCGGATCTCACACAGATATTCGATAATATTGATAGAAGACGACTGCAGCGAACGTCGAGTGCTAATTGGAAGACACCACCCCGTTTTTCTATGATGCCAATGGATTAATCGTTCTCGCTCATTACACTGACACCATTACCACAAATTTATTAGATTTACTCTTTCATTTAATTCATATACCCCGTGCATGTTAACCGCACAATTTATGAATAATAACTAAAATTACTTATTGATATTTAGTTGGAGGCTGCAGCATCCACAGATGTACGCTGCTTCAAGAATTGATAAGGTCAAAGCTTATACATACGATGTACTACTTATAAGGTATATAAAAAAAAGGAAAACAATGTCAGTTAAATAATTTGGATATCAATTCTCATTTTTTTTCGTATCTAATGCGAACTTCTCGACTGATTTGTCGGAGAGTTGTTTTCCGCTTCGGCTAACTTATCGGTTTTGCCATGTGAATTGCGTTGAGATTCTTTTAAGGAACTCGACGCCCCCTTCGATTTGATCTTCGAATGTGGGGAGCTGAAAAAAAATTGGACAGTTATTACTTTATCGCTACCAAGATATAAGTGGAACGATTTTAATTTTGTCCAAATAGAATATTAATGTTATTTTAGCGGTTGATAATTATTTCCTTCTGAAAAGAGTCATGCTGTATGCTTACGGTATTGATTTTTGTATCAGTGACGGTACCGGAGGTATTTGTATTGGCTCCAATTCATGAGTTACAAGATGAGTGTACACAGGAATCTGGATGTAAAAATTTAATGATATTTACATTTCAACGAGTTTGCATATCGCATGATACTTACATAAGCCAGTGAGCTATCCAGAACCGGTGGTGTGCCGTAGGCGTTCGATCGCCCGGGTAATTTGTAGCAGCGTCCAAGTTTAGGAGACGATAATCTACTTCCGTACAACATGTGTCTTTCATGTTCCGGTACCTCCTTCAACATTTCGGTCTCGTCCGTTTTATCCTCTGTTTTTTCTTGCATTTCACCTCCGTTCAGAACCTTTAAAAAAATGAAAATTGTATAATCTTAGATTTATATCGTATATTGTAACTTTTCGAACGTTTTACCTTCATCGTAGTGAAACTTCCCACGGCTTTTATATCCGGAGGTATTCTGTACGATTTGAAATATTTTTGCACCGAAGTATTTGGGAGCAATGTAGACCAGGGTCTGTATGTACCCAAAGTTGAAATGTAGCGGCCGCTCAGAGTCCACAATCTGACTGTGTGATCGGAACTACCGCTGAAAAAAAAAAGTTGTTATTAACATATAATTATGTGTAGTTATATGCTTATTGTAGTGTTAAGAAACTTGTTCATCAATTTTGTAAATCGTCAAGTTAATGAAAAGATTTTCACTATTAAAGCATTATATTTCCACATTCAGATGAGTCACGGTTCAATACCTGATACGCCGAGACTCACCTAACGATCAGATTCGCGTCTGGCACATACTGAAGAGAATTAACGGTCTTACAATGCGCACGGACCGAGGAAAGCAAAAGAGGTAGGGACTGATCTCGCACAGCCCTTTTTGCACGTCCGTCAATTCGATCTTTCCATAAAAATGGAAACTTCAATCTCAGCACCGCAATGCTCGGGTTCTCAGGATTTGGAATAACGTAATTAGAGAATAGCCAGACTTTTATGTAGCCGGCTGTGTGACCTGTGGGGAAGTTTAATCAATACTATTCGGTTGCCAGGAAAAGTTTATCACAATTCTCATGCTACTCTGAGTCACACCTGTAATCAAGTATTCATTTTTGGGATCTGTTGCCAAGGACATAGCGTAATCGTTCGATTTATGAACAGCTGAGAAGCTTGCTAAAAATCCAGCTGCGGGGTGATGAGTCCATACTTGGATCATTCCGTTCTCCAACGACAGTACCAAAGACCCGACGTCAGGAGCCATTGGCCTTGCGTTGAGGAATATCATCGCATATACGCCAACTATCCTTGTGATATTCAACGCAGACTCTTGATGTTTGGATACTAGCGGTCCGTCAGGATTGAGATCCGGTCCGCTGCTCAGATTAATAAAAAAATTCCAAGTATTGAAATCTAGTATCTTTCTGATATCTTAATCTCTCAATGCTAACGTCTTCAAATTCGTTGTGAGATCTCCGGTCGTCTCTGTTTCTGCGTTCTCTTTAGTCTCCTTTTTGTACGATATCGCATATCTACGTAACAGTAAACAAAGTATTCCGATCATTCACGGTAACACAGTCCCCGTGTCGTTCGAGCAACTTGTCCTGAAAACTACTCAACTTCCTGTAGGATTATTCACGTGATATCTTCTGTAAGGTTGACCAGTCTCCAGTCGCCAGAGTATAAGCTCCCCGTTATAAGAAGCTGTTGCGAGAGTCTGCGGGTAACTCACATCCATGCAAAGTACGTCTTCGGTATGCCTGGTCTCCCAGTCTTTTTTGTGAACCCCAGTTTCTGTATCCGCAAATTCAGTTATGTGGCGGTTCCAGCCGGTGCATAGAATTCGATTCGATAGCCAGACGATGCTAGTTACTTCACTGTTGGAATTATGTCCCGACATTGTCAACCATAATCAATAACATAGACGACGAAGCTCGAGCTACAACATACCATTGGGCCTCGATGCTCATGATCCGCAGACAACTTCCTGTATTAAAGTTCCAAATTTTTATCGTTCCATCTCTGGCCCCGGTGACCAGCAATTGCTCGGCTGTATCGAAACTAGCGGCGGTAATCTCGACGGGAACTTTTTCGCCATAGATCAGATTATAGTGGGCATTTTTGCGAAGATAGAGGCGCCGGCCCAGCCAAGGGTTCCAGACTATAATGCAGGAGTCCGAGCCAGTCGTAACGATCTGATGAATGTGATGTAGAGAAATTCAATCGTTCCTCTATCTTCAAAGACTAGATCATTACTTACGACTTTGTATAAAGCATTGTAAAGGACACAGCTGACAGACTTGGCGTGGGTGTATCCGTCGGAACTGTCCTCATTGATCACATGCTCGCAGGTCAAAACTACTATTTTCATACTAGCGATGATCATCTTTCGCGTAATCGAATTGTAGACAACGGACATCGAAGTATGTTCGCCAAGTTCGTTCGGAAGGCCGTTGTAAGTCTGATGAAAAATTCGTTTTGTTCGTTTCAATCATTTTGTTCATTTGAATCTTATCAATATTTGACCTGAATGCAAGTTTGAGCCGCTACGTCCCAGACTTTGATGCATTTATCTTTTGCCAAAGAGTATATTCGTTTTCCAGAATTTTGTATGACCAGCGCGCAGATTGCGGCATGGTGCCCTTGCAGCAGGCAGTTAGGCTTGTGCGGTACGAACGGATTCCAAACTCGAACGATACAATCCGGACCCCCCGTTACTAGGATGTGTCCTTCTGCAAGATGAAATTTGGAATTAAAAAATCTGAGATGAATCGCTTCCCTCATTTGACGAACCTTCACAAAAATCAAAGCATGAAACTCCCTTGGCAACGTTGAATACATATCGCATTTTCGTGCCAGTCGCATCGCTGAGAAAAACTGAACTTTCTGAACATATACCGCAAGATATGAAGGATCGTAGTTTTCCATAGTATCCTACCTGACGAACCCAATCGGCGTGGATATTTTTAAATTCCGTTACTTTCAGGCCTTGGAGTTCACCCTGTTATCGTATCAATTTATGATCATTCGAGATCGAGGGTCTAGGTATAGTTAAGCGAGGTCGTCGACAATAATTTTTAGTCGGTGCTAACTCTAGCCACAGCTTCGTAGCGGAGATGAATGAGATCTTGTTGAGGAACGTGTTTGAACGGTCCCTTCTCCAAGGAGCTGAACGACATAACTTTCACAGTTCCTCCCATATCGCCCAAGACAATATAAGAATGATCTTTGATGTTGGGACTGAAATAGTAGTTCATGCATATGACTGCGTTTTCTAAACTCGATATCTGCAATCAGATTGGACAAACAATTCATGATTCACACATCATGGAATGACAATGTGCTCTCCGAGACTTACTATCATTCTGAGATCAAACTTGTTAGCGACGGTGTCATAAAATCTAAGATCTCGTTCCGATGAACTCGTACATACTATCTGGATATCAGGTAGTACGATCATGTCAGTTATGGTCGTGGAGCATACCTTCAAGCGCGCTGAAATTTGGAGATCGCTATGCATCGAGTCAATGTCTTATATTATGTGATATAAGCCTAATGTGATTAGAAAAATTCTCACGATTTGTGGACTGAACGCTTCTCTCGTACTCAAGATCTAAGGACCAATAGTTAATCACACCGTCTCTGCTAGCTGTTAGATAACAACCTTGGAGAAAATCCCACGTTCTATCCTGTAACGGAGCAGGACGGCTAAAAATTTTGAGCCTGGTCGCATCGAAGAAAACTTACGGGACGAATTTCTGGACAGAATCTAATTTTACAGACAGGACTGCGATGGTTTGTCTTTAGTATCTCTTGTTCGCCGGTCAAAGGAAGTTCTAAGGTTTGGAGCTGCAGCGTGGTATCGGTTAGTTGAAATTCTAACAGCAAGTAAGTTATGAACTCATTCCACGTTGTATATCCATCTTTTTTTAAGTTCATCTAAGGGAAGAATTTTATAGTCACAATTGCGATTATACTAGTAGAGATATGATAGAAGCACCGTTTCTCCTGAAAATTATAAATATTTTACCTTTCTGAACAATGTATGAAATTCTTCATCAGAAATGTCGATTCTGAGAACGTTTCTGAATGCTTCCTGAAGTTGTAATTCGCTCAATTCCTCAGTTTCAGTAGCCTGAAATAATGGTCGTTTAAAATGGAATATTTAGTCAATCCTAAATAGAACGTCTTTGCTAATTATTAGACTGACCATGAAAACCTCGTGTAAATTCATCAAATCTTCCTCCGTACATTGTTCCTCTATATTTTTCTGGGCATAAAATTCTTCAAACTGGCTCAAAATACTGCAATAAAGTGTATCAATGACAGAGATTGGAGAAAAATCAGGAATCAATTGATTAAGACTATAAAAATGCCAACTTTGCTTCCTCCTCTTCCCTCCAGTTAGCCATGGTCTGTTCTATTCAGTCGTAGACGCAGATGTATAATCGTAAAAATATTTATATTTCTGCAAAATAATTTCAGTTCAGAAACAAGCTGAATGTATCGACTAATGTTCTGCATTTATTTCTCACTATATAGCGAATACAAATAATTTGTTTCACAATGCAGCGGCGTTTCATTGTTGAAAATTAAATGCGATAAGAATTTAAAACCCAATTCTCGTCGTTATTCTATATTCTCTTTGTAACAGAGGGAGAGAAATAATCAATAAGCACATGTATGTTGGTGGAACAGTCCCATGCCTTCACTACCTCGTGATCAATATTATGCCACTCACAACATTGCAGCAGAGAATGAACAAGGTTTTCTACATTTGATAAACAATGGATCCTCTGTATTTGAGTATTAGCTTATTCAACAGACGAAAGTACGAAGAATGTGCAGCCATATGTACTACCTTGTTGAAGAAAAATCCACTCGATCAAGTTAGTAACGTCGGAGACTTGTCCTCCTCATGGTTTAATTGAATCGCATAACAAGCACAGAAATATTCAATGAGAGTTTCATTTCACGCAGGCGATCTGGATCCTCAAGATGCGTGCTCTGACGCTTCAAGTCTATGTCGATGACATAGAAGGTGAAGAAGAAGGTATAGCGGAGAGCGTTTTGGACAACGATACCATCGCCTCCATGCCCAGGCCTGGAACATCGCTGAAAAATCCAGGCACTTCGTTACCTGGACAAGGGTTTCGTCCAAAAACTGAATCAGGTTTGCGCTATTTTGTGTACAAAAAATTTCTAGACCTTCCGTTGACTGAAATTCTCCTCTTCGTTTCGTTTAAGGCAGACCAGTCACGGGTGTGGTTCGACCGGCGACTCAAGCTGCGAGATCGGAAAATATGGAACAAGCTTTGAAAACTGCGAGAACGTCGAAAACCGCGAGGCCTATCACTGCGAATACTGGGCGAAGCGTAAGGTGAGATATTCGACGGGAATCAAATTTTCTCTATGTCATTTCTCTGAAGAATGAAATGCTTTCAGACTCGGAACCGCGTCGATGTTAACGGAACCCGACGGACCATTCATTCAGCTTTCACGTTTAAACATATCAAAATATGCAGCTCAGCCTGCAATCGCGAAGCCGCTATTCGAGTACATCTACTATCACGAACACGATGCGAGATACGTGAGTTGATCGCATAGTCGCCCAGCACAACGGCGGAGTGACAAATTTTCTTGAATTTCAGGCTCTTGATCTGGCAGTTCAAGCGACTCAAGCGTGCCAGTTTAAAGATTGGTGGTGGAAAGTTCAATTAGGTAAATGCTATTACGCCCTCGGTCTAACTCGAGATGCGGAGCACCAGTTCCGATCGGCTTTGAAAGACCACAAGACCATCGAAGCTATTATCAGACTGATAAGGGTGTATATCAGATTGGATCAGCCGTTCGGGGCACTCGACATTTGCAAAGGAGGTCTAGACTATTTTTCGAACGAAGTGAGCAGTCCAGAAATATTATCATGCCAATCGTTTCAAATTCAGCAGACAATAAGTTTCCCACAGGTGACTATCCTCACGGAAATGGCCCGTGTCTTCGAAGGCTTGAACAACACGACAATGTCCATGAAATACTACAAGCTCGTCCTACAAGAGGACGCCGCGCACACAGAAGCAATCGCAAGCATCGGCATGCACCATTTTTACAACGACCAACCAGAAATGGCTCTACGCTACTATCGGTACGAGGAAATTAGGGTCTTCGTCACTTGCCTAAATTCCTAAACGGAACTCATTCCAGCCGGCTTCTTCAAATGGGAGTTTTCAACGCTGAACTATTCACCAATCTTGGTTTATGCTGCTTCTACGCCCAGCAGTACGATCATACCATATCTTGCTTCGAAAGGGCTCTGATACTGGCAACGGAAGACAACGTTGCGGATGTGTGGTACAACATCTCTCATGTAGCGATAGTAAGTTGGCTTCCAACACAGATATTCCTATTTAAATGAAGATGCCTGTTAACTGATCTCGTCTCTCAATTTCAAGTGCGTTGGCGATATTCAAATGGCTCAAGAGTGTCTGAGGCTGGCGATCGCCGCGGATAACAGTCACGCTCTGTCCTACAACAATTTGGGAGTTATAGAGACTAGAAATAACAACATCACAGCTGCTCGAACCTACTTTCACGCCTCTGCGAACATCGCCGGCTATTTACACGAGCCGCATTATAACAGTGCAAAGCTAGCTTACGAGGTACTTCCGATAGTTTTGATTCAGGAGGTATGGAAAAAAGAATTTGATGAATTGAATTTACAGGTGGGGGATTTACAAACGAGTTACATCGTTGTTCAGAGAGCATTGCGCGCTTATCCAAATCACCAGGAGAGTATGGAGCTCTTGAAACGATTACAAAGACATTTTACTCACGTGTGATTTTGTCTTTTTCGTTTTATTGGAATATTTTGACTTATGCTATTCTCATAGCTATCACTAGACGCAAGATAATAAGTATAATACAATATTATACGTATAATAAATATTATATTTTCATTCATAATTAAAAGTAAAGTAGTAATTATGACATAGTGTATAATTTTTGTGAAATGCAAGACGGAAAATTGATGATAAAGTTTTTTTATTCGGATGGTAAACAGCCTGAAGTATCGTATGTATAAATCCAAGCTAAGTTTTTTCTCTTTATACCAGATGAAAAACGAGGATAGTTCCTTCGGTTGCCTGTGTTTATTCAATGTCATTATTTTATCTAAACAGGCTTTGTGCGGTTCATCTTTTTTAGTTTCTTTTCTTCTTCTTTTTACACAGTCTTTGAGTGAAAATCAATCAATTATTTACTTAGGTCATAGACGTTTTTCACGTCGTATGAGATATCACGAGCCACGAAATGATAAAGTAAAACAAAAATATCGGATACACAGCCAACGCTTTTCTTCCCACCGGCTGACTGTCTCCGAGAAACGCCATGGAAGCTGAAATCGATGAAATTACAATGTCTTAATGTTTTTCGAGGGCCTTTATAACAATAAAAGACAATTATTCGAATCCAGAGGGAAAAAATTATTCCAAAAATTATCACAGGGTGTTCGGGAACAGACAAAAAATCTGAAATACTCACCATACGTTGCCCAGAGAAATCCAATTATCGTAATGATAAATCTTACGATAAACCACAACACCGTTTGATTCATCAATAATATAATTCTGCAAATAATAAGTGCTATGGTAGTCGGCAACAGACAGTAGCCCAGTACGCAGACACTCTGGAAAAAGGATCTGAAACAGAAAACGTACAGGATTGAACGAATCATTTATTTAATGATCAGAAAACTCATTTTTCAAATTATCAATCGTATTTTCTAATCCAAATCTTCAGATAAAAATCCAAGACACGATCGCTTCTTAATTTTTCATTATATTAAAACCGTTCTCCAACTCCAATTGAAACAAAGACTCACATATTGCCTCCCAACAGTTTGGAGTTTAGCGTGACGATCATAGACCCGATCCAAACGATAACAAATACTTCGGCAAACTCCGGACCTCCGTCGTTAACGTCGTTAACATCAGACGAGGATCCTTGCAATACCCTGGTGAAAAAAAAAAGATTCGTACAATTTGTCTATTTTCATATAGAAAAGTAAACGGAATACTTACATCGCCATAAATGTACACAATACCAAAGGCCCCCAAAGGTCCCCTGAAACGAAATAAAACGCTGTTATACCGTCCCAACAACAGCTGATCAAACAAACTCACATTCTTTAAGCAAACTCTTCTTCTCCTTGGGGTACAAAACGTGGTAAAACTTTTTCCCAACCGCTCGAACGTCTCGAAGCTACGAACGAAGTCGTTAGAAGAGTTTATCGGTTTTTATATTGCATAGAGCATATTGCATAGAAAAAAAACTGAAATTCTTCAACTCACGATTGTGACTTTGATCGGTTCGTCCAGAGTGTTAAACTCCGGTTCTCCGATATTCGCCTTCGGCCTATCGCCAACTGTCATCTCTCCTTCCACGTGCTGCGGGTCGACGCCGTACATCGCGTCATCGTACATCTGTAAAGGTTAATAAGATAATTCGATCAACCCATGCGATCATATTGACACATCACTACGACCCAGTCGTATTTTTTGGTTAGACGAATATTTGATTGAACCGCGTCAACGGGGTGTGTCTGGACTCTAAAAAATTCCCCGCTTTACAGACCACAAATAAACACGCGATTAACCGAAAACTACTTCACTCCGTAAACTCGGCGTATTTATATCGTACTAACGTCAAGTTTCGCCTCCTCCATCGTCGCCATGTTTGTTGCCGATGTGGTTCGGAGAAAATATTATCAACTTTGACCGTGGTTCCACGATCCGACTATAGTTGCGTTGACGTGGTTCGCGATTCCAACATGGCCACTTTCGAAATGCACGATTATTTTCTGACGACTTTTTGACTCGTCGACGCAGGTTGATTGTGAAAGGCGGAAAACCGATGCGTGTGAAGTGATCGCGAGTGTATAATCGTCGATATACAGGGTCAAACGAATCCCCGAAGATGATAGCCGGCAAGATATTCGCTTGTTTCTTCATCCCTGTCGCGTTCTACGCGGCGCAAGTGCGCGAGAACACCGAGGCGCAGCCAATCAACGACGAGGATTCGTTTCGGCGGGAATCGGTTCGAACCGATCCGAACGAACTGCTGTGTATCCTTTCGTTGTTTCGAATTACGTTTATCGATATTTCGCTTATATAGATCGCCTTGACGTTTTCATCAGTTAAAAAACTCTTTGCCAGACGTCGAGGCGAGCATCTCGAAGCTATAAAGGGGTTGAGGAAAATGGAGAATTACGAGAGGCAGTATAAGATGATAACGGTGCTGGCTGAAAAGGTATTTTTTGTCATTCAAACGAGCAGAGGTGTTTTAGAAAGCGCTGGTTTCGAGCCTGGCAATACCTCGTTTCCAGAGGACGTGAATCTTAGAGATGGTGAGTGAAAAATTTACTTTCTCTCGATTCGTAAATTGGTAATACACAGTTTTATTCTTTCGTTTCCACAATGTGTTTCCATTTGAAGCTCTTTCGAATATTCTGGAGAACACCGCGCTTTTTGGAGACATTATCTTACACCTGCCGGAGATAAGTCATAGAGTTTTGAGGGCGCAGCAGCAGTGGGATACCATGATGCACTGGTCTCTGAATTTTGTTAACCGGACCAAACACCTTTTGGACAAATCTACTATTACAATGATACATTTGGTCGGTCAGGAGCTTAACATAACGATGCGAGATCCTGGCTACTTCAATCCCTATTGGGCCAATGCTGCCGGAGGATCCGACGACAATGAAGATGCTAATAAGAAACAGAAAAAGACTGTCAGAAAAGAGAAGAGAAAAAAGGGACCTAGGATGACAAGGATAGAATTGTAGATACAGGATTAATAGGGTGGTCCAAGAATAAAATTGGAGCATTTTAAAATGTATATAAAACACTGAATCTTTGTCGTAAAGCGGGAGGATGGAGCCCCAATTCTACTTTTGAAAATCCTGAAAATATATAGACTCTTGAAATGCAAGTTTTCAAAAAATCGCTGGGAAGATATAGAAAAAAAGTTGATAAATGATCATCTTAATCGTACTTTCACGTAAGAAAGTAGCTTCAAGCCTCAATCTTCTACGTATTTCATAAATTTGAACAAGTTTTTGAAGATTGATCAACGGCTTTATAGATTTTATCCAAGTTTTCGAATGGTCCTGTTTTTGGTGCTGCCCTGTGGATGGACAATGATTTTTGCTCATTTACAGTTACAACTGTAACTGTTGTTGATTTGATAAGTTTTATCATCACAAAATAACAGAACGACAAACGTCGTACCGTAGATAACAAAATAATTTGTAACATATTTGTAACAATTCAGATATGCTCGCGGTGGTCACCCATGATTGTATTTCATTTTCGAAAATGAGTTACTGAAAGAAAGAAATAAAGCGTGAAATAATTAAACTAGGTTGCTGAAGAATTCGGATATTTTTATCTTGATTTGAATACTTGTTTCGAATCCGCTAAATTTATGTGAATAAATTTTAAGGCAATAAAACTTTATGATCAGCTTAAGATATCATTCAAATAAATATAATAAAGTTCTTATTGGAGAGTTAGAATGGATTCTTCAAATATTATTGTAAAATATACGATCACATATCATTAATTATTGTATAATTGAACATATTCCTTCTTAATTATTACCGAATCATTCGCCTTTAAGAACTGAGACTGTAATCTTCAACTATTTTTATGATCATGTTTCAATCGTTTGAATTAATTTATCAAGATTACGCTTATTTGTGAAATTCGAGTTATCCACCCAAACTCTGAACGATATTGTTATCTTGATACATCAATTCGAATCGTTATTCAAATTTATCCAGGGTTTTTGCAGAATACATGAAGGGCAGAAATAAACATAACGAAAATAAATTAAAATTCTCTCGATTCAAGAATTTTATTATTGAATCAAAAGACACTATATTATCATGTTCGAAAGGTTTAATAAAAATAGTAATGAATAATAGTTTCATGTATGCATTATAATTTTTTCTGTGAGATAATGAATATCGTCGACTTAGAAATATCCCGAAGGAGGATGCAGCCGAGTTTACTATGGGGAATGGAATGCTAAGTACTACAAACTATTCAAGCTTTCTATAACCAGAATACCCGAGCGTCAACTTATTTAGGAAATCAATTAAGTCGCTTCTTGGCCCTGAAAATGTGAATTTCTCCATCGGTTCCGATTTCTCTGTACAGTTTCAAATTTCCTACACTCAATCCCACGAGCTTTCGGGAGGGAAACCTAATTCCGCAACAATGTGTTGGAAGATTTATTCACATACAGGAGTCATGATATCACTTTACAATTTAGTAAAATTAATTTACAAATACGACGAATTTACTAAACGATTTTGTAAAATTCATACACAATTTAATATTAAAAAAAAAGTAAAAGTAATATTAAAAATTTGTTCATGAAGTCAAAGAACTAAATTTGTAATTTTACAAGACTTTCGTTTAGTTAAAATGTGTAGTAAATTCCCAATAATTTTTTACAGTGTAACTGATCTACGTAACAGCATTTCACTTCCAGTAAACGTAGAAGCTCGACAGGTCGTTGATCCCCCTCAATTGTCATCCGATAACAAATTAAACATACGTATTATAAATAATAAATAATATTCACAGCTGTAATAGAAAATATAATTCAACGGAAGGATCGCGTGCTACGTGGCAGTGCTACCAGCTGCTTCAAATTGATGATTAAAATTTCTCTTCTTCTCAAGGATCCCCGGTTATCCGGCGTCAGTATGTCACGCCAAGGTACAGTCGGTTGAACAACCAGAAGGAAATTCACTCTCTTCGCGAGGTGCTTTTAACACAACATTTTTTTTTTCAATTACAACTAGAAGAAAACGAAATGAAAAATATTTCGACCTGTTTCTCTGGCAGCACATTTAGCGTAGCTTTTTTATTGTGAATTAATTCCACACACGGGAAGATAAAAGAAAAAAAGAATAAACTATTCGTGCAGGGAATTTTCGTAGTAGGAATTTCATTATTCTTGTGGAGGGTGAGATTCATTCGCAAGAACAACACTTCGAAGGTTGCTGAACAGGATTGAACGATTTTTTTCTTATTTTCCTGTGAATAAATTAAACGCGAGCCAACAGACTTGAATTCTCAATTCTACACATGACGTGTGTAATTTTGAATAGTTTTTATGAAAACGAAAGTCATCGTTAAAATTCCAGAACTGAACGAACTTATCGCCTATAATCTTCTTCCGCTTGTCTTAATGACGATGCATAATTAAAATAATTGAAACGACATCGACGATTCTTCTTCATTCAACTAAGAACCAGAATGAAATTATCAGGTGGAAAAATCGACCAGAATCGGAGTGTTGACAGTTGTTATTCGGACAAAGAGACAATCGGGTCTACAGTTGCTGCAAGGGCCGGTGAATCCTGAAATATATACGACCTCGCGGTTCGGGCGCGTTGAATGTCGAACGTCGATGTAGGTACACCTCTGTATCCGACGGTTTCAGGTTCCAATAAATTATCTCTTTCATTAGTAGTGGAGACGGTAGAAAGTGTTCAGCCAATCGTCGATCGTCAAGGTGGCGACGGGTGCACCGTGAAATCGTGAAAGAGGGATCCTGGACGTCTGTCCAGACAATTCTGACCAGTGTTGGGCGAGCTGTTCTTCATGATAGTTGATAAAACTTTTACAAAAGTGAGACTGGGGTGTGAATAGGAATTTCAATTTTTTTTCTGTCGTTATTTTACGTTGCTTTCATTCTGTATTCATCATTCGTCGAATTTCGTAATAATTGACGGAAGAGAAGTTTCAGAATAGTTATGAAGCTACCGGGATCGGTGCTTCTTTGCACCGCGATACTGGTCACAGGTGACGATTTTTTATTTTACAATATTACAATATTTAATAATAATAACAATAATAATAACAATTTGTGATTCTTTCTTTGATTATAATCGAAAAAATCAAAGTTTACTGACATTTTTTTTCCATTGTTTGGGTTTGCTATATTTTTTTTTCATATCGTTTTTATTTTTTGTAATACAAGCCGAAAAGTTGAGTGTATAATTGTGTGATGTAATTTCTGAATTATCATATATAATTATAATAATAATTCATCGCACACTGTATCTAGCCTAGTATTTTTAGTTGTTAGTATTATCATAGAAATTAGAAGTCTCAAGAGTGACAAAGGATTGAATAATTGTTTGCGCAATCGACGCATATCGCGATGTTCCATCGCGCGGTAAAGATGGATGCCGGGTAGTTCCTGAATCTGTGCTGGTACTATAAAGTAGCTATAGGTTCACCGTGAAATCCGGGGCATATGGAATTCACGACACGACGGTGCGGATCATTCGTCTTTGATAGATTCTTTACATCTTCGAATTCACTACCCATGTAGTAGGACGTGTGTATAAACGCTTGAATTAGGTATAAGAGACTCAGTTAGTGATAACGGTATCGCTTCGCCTTCGGGCACATTCATAGATCGCTGACTCGATCGTTCTACCTTCACTTTCCACTCAGTGATAATAAAAGTCTATTAAAATCCAATCAATTTCAAATTCCACAAAATCTATTTCAAAACAATTTGAATAAAGTTATTTTGGTCCGTTATCTGATCGAAATGCCGCAGGCACGGAACGATAATGTACAGATTATAATTAAGGCAATTATTGATTGCAGACCCAACCCAGGTAGCACACTTGTGTCCCTTTATGGACTTATGTTAATGTATACACTGAAAAACGTCTTGACTGTCTTTATGTCCAGTCAAATAGTTGACTATACGCTGGAAAATGGTCCACGAATCTCCTCTGAACAGTCAAACGATATACAATACCGAAAAGTCGATTACTATTGGACTTAATCTAGACCACATGACGACCTCAAATACGTTCAATGATACTCAGCGTTAGGATAAGTGTGCTTCACAGAAATAACGACCACTATAAGCCAACGCGTGTCGTCGCGACAAAATTAAAACCTGCTGCAATTTATCTGTATGTGAGCCAAGTTCCCAAATCGCTTAGCATATAGGCAGACACAGAGAGGAGAAAAAAAGCTAAATGACACGGTCGCAGCCGGTGGTTGACATTTTGTTTTTTTTCAAATACTGTATATTATCACCATTATCGGTATAAGGTTGGATGATATTTCGGTAAAAGCATAGTTCGACCCGCTTGTGGTGAGCCTTGAGTTCTGTTTACGATCGTGTGTGGATCACGTATCACACTTTCTAAGAACGCGTCCGCAGCTTCTAGAGATGATTTCTCTCCTCGATCCTCGATCGTTACTTTAGGGATGTGATATTCGTCACGGAACGAGAGGGGAAAACCGTGCGGTGGACGTAGCGTGAGCAAAGTCGTTAAAAAAAGCCAAGTAATGTTCGACAACAAGAGATGGACTCTGTAAACCAAACAGAAAGAAGCGACTCGTCGAAAACTTTCTCGCGTGCCGGTTTCGAATTCGAGTTTCTTTACTCTGGGCTGCGTTACTGCGTTGCTGCAGATCGACCTAATCGAAGTAGTGTTATTAAATACCCCCACAAATTCGGACCTAGTATCTCATTCATTATGAGATCATTCAATTTAAAGAAGGTCAGCGAAGATCGAAAGTCCCGATTTTTTGCACTGGCTTATATTTTGTCCTCTATTAAGGGGACCAGTACAGCGTAATTCAACAAATTCTGCATACTCCAAAAACCATCTTATCCCAAGTCCATTACACATCGTAAAATTGATTTTTCTAAAAACATCTCATTTTCTTCGGAGAGCAATTTGTCAGCATATGAATGAGGAAAAGTTAGGACAAAAAAATATTGTGATAAGTTATGGTCAGTGATCGAAATTCAGCGACAATCGAGTCACTCTTTTGTTGATAACTTGGTCCACAAAGTTTATTTATCAATTTCCCACATTCAAACGATGAAGAATTGCTTTCCGAAGAAAATGAAATGAAGTGTCTGAAACCTTACAACAAGTGATTTTTGAAAAAGTCAATTTTCCGATGTGTGATGAACTTTGGATAAGATATAAATGTTTTTTGGAATATGGAGAATTTATTGAATCACGCTGTACTGGTCCCCTTAAGGCTAGAGCCACGGCTGATGGCTCTTTTTATGATAAAGCAGAATTATACCGAACACAGAAAGAGTGACTATTTAAATAATGATGCTGGCGGATAATTATATTCAAAGTACGCAGCAATGATTTTTATAGAAAATAAACTAGTGGATATTCTGAAATGACAGATTAAACGAGGTCATTTGATCAGCGGATTTATGTTACAGTGAGGAAGTATATTCAGCCTTGTATGAAAAATTGCGAGAATGACGTCGCTCGTTGACAGTATATACTATAATTGCATTAGGCATAAACGCGTGTTCCAAAGGAATAAAATTAATTAGAATGTGATTATGAGAATCGAGACGTGAAAGTTCAGTGTCTGTAGAGCCGGTTAGTCACTTGAGAAACACGTGTATATTATAATACATGTACTCAATACAACATTCTGATATCACATGCACCTGCGAAGCGAGAATTGCTACCTCGCTAAATTTTAAACCTTGACATTTATGTACCTACTTATATGTCTGTTGACGACGATTTTAAATTATCTTGGGATTTTCCTCGAATCGATTGAATTTTGAATAAACTTTAGGAAGAAACAAGATTACGTAACTCTCTGCGCATGTTAAGACTCAACTTTGTATTTCTTTCCTCAGATATTAATTCTATATCTATAATATCTATAACTGGAATAATTTGTGCTAAGTTAGACCCAGAGATAAATTCTACTAGCGGAATGAATGGTAATTTGAAATACGGTTTTTCGATAAGAGTTCAGACACTAAAATATGGGTACCGTCTGATTTTGCCACTAATGTGCCAAGTCAAATATGGCTCGACACGCGAAGATGGTGTAGGTATAGAAAGCTGGACAACCATTCATGTCAGAGAAATTTAAAAGTGTATGTATCAGAGAATTTACAATTAGGATTGCAAGTAGATCGGAAACAGGTCAAACTTGTTTGCAATCCGGGTTTGTCACCGTTAGTTAGACTTGTCGTTCCATCAACTACACCTTCGGACAATTCGAATTCAATACAATTCGAAAGCTTTGATAAACTGTCTATGAAAAAATCAATATCAATATCTTGTTTGCATTATTATGCTTAAAAACAAATTTCTTTTCAGTTTGCGCCCAAAGATCAGGCGATAACAAAAAGGAGCCTTTCGTGTGCCCCGAAGGCCAGGGAAATGGTAATTTCGCAGATCCACATACCTGCAAAAGATTCTACCAGGTATACTGAAACCACTGATTGATACAGAATGTTTGGGGCGCATTGATTCCAATGAAAAAATCATAGTCTCTTTTATAGTCATGAAAAATATGAGCGGCAATAGAAGAACAGAATATTCAAAACTGCAATAAATTAACAAATTGTATTTCATCAGTGCGTAGATTCGTACCCCTACGCGAGCTCGTGTCCCTCCGGACTGCACTTCGACGACATCAGCAAATTCTGCACGTTTAAAAACGAAGCAAGATGTGGTCCAATTCCCACCAGTAAGAAGACCTTAATTTTTGTGGAGAAAAACATGAATTTGTATCAATAAGAAATAACAATTGCATAATTTTATTACAACCTGGTCACAGCTCCTGCGCCGATAACAGAAACGCCCGTTGATCTTGCGGAACGATGCGATACTTCAGCCTGTCAATTACCGTACTGCTTCTGTTCTCGCGATGGAACAATTATCCCTGGCGGTTTGACTCGAGAAGAGGTACTTATTCCGCTTCCATTGATCGAGCGTTACCCATTGATTCAAAATTTGATACCATCGATACTTTTACAGACGCCGCAGATGATTCTACTGACTTTCGACGGTGCGGTGAACAACAATAACTTTGACCATTACCAGAAGATTTTCTCGCAAGACAGAGTGAACCCCAACAACTGCCCTCTCAAGGGTACTTTCTTCATCTCGCACGAATACTGCAACTACAACATGGTCCAGGGTCTGGCTCACGACGGACACGAAATTGCTGTGGAGACAGTATCGTAAGGAGACTGCTATTTACTTCTCCTCGAACTTTTTCTGTGTGGAAGAAGACCAGAATTCATTGTTATGCTTTACAGTCTGCAGAAAGGTTTGGAGGACAAGGGCTACGAAGAGTGGGTAGGAGAGATGATCGGCATGCGAGAGATCTTGAAGCATTTCAGCAACGTCACTCGCAGCGAAGTCGTCGGGATGAGAGCTCCTTATCTGAAACCTGGTCGTAACACGCAATACAAAGTTATCGAAGACTTTGGCTTCATCTACGACAGCAGCATCGGTATTTCGCCCTTGAGAGTACCGATATGGCCGTACACTCTTGATTATAAAATTCCCCACGAATGCAAGGCCGGAACATGCCCCACGAAGACTTTCCCAGGCAAGTGTTTCTTCCTAGATGAAAATAACAGATTCTCGAAACGAAGGGACTCAGTCATTGTGTTATGTTCGATTATCAGGTGTCTGGGAGCTGCCGCTCAACGCTCACTACGTGGAAACTTACGAGGGCGGACATTGCCCGTACCTGGATCAGTGCGTCCTCCACAATCACGACCCGGACGATGTCTTAGAATGGCTGCAAGAGGATTTCAATCGTTATTACGAAAACAACCGAGCGCCATACATGATGCCTTTCCACACCAACTGGTTCCAGATCAAGGAATTGGAACGAGGCCTCGCAAAGTTCATCGACTGGACTCTTTCGCTGTAGGTGTCGAAGGAAATTGGAATTTTCTTTCGATTTCTTGGCTCTCTTTCCAAATCTTGTCTCTAATTCAATCAACTCGATATTTTGCAGGCCCGACGTCTACTACGTAACGGCGACGCAAGCTCTGACTTGGGTAACCGATCCTACGCCAGTTAAATCTTTGTCTACATTCGAAGGATGGCAATGCAAGAAGAGGGACAACGTTCCAGAACCGATGTGCAATAACGCTCATAACTGTGCTCTGGACTTCAGGCCCGCAGAAGCGAACCATACCTCGACTAGGTGAATAAATAACCAGCGTAGATCGTTTTTCCTATTTATAATAAAACGTATATCGATTAATTATATTTTCATATCCGTAACAGATACTTGGAAACGTGCAGAGAATGTCCGAACAAGTATCCCTGGTTGGGCGATACCAAGGGAACCGGATTATTCAACGACAACTACAATCCAGAGAGGAAATAATTTTTCAAATTAAACTTTCTCTTCCCCCATCCAAAAAAATGAAAATAAAAATAAACGCCGATTATATCAGGTCGTGAAATGGTTTAATTTAAATGACAAATATCCGTTACAACTTCGCGACCTGTATAATCTTCATAAAAAAAATTGAATACAAAACAACACCGGAATATTTAATAATATAATCTTAGCAATAAACAACTTGTTAAACTGCTCATTTTAATTCGATCGATCTCTCTGCGATCGAGTGTTTAAGGATTGTATAATTTGTAGCGATTATTAAGACGTTCGTTGATTGAATAATCTACGATTTCAAAACCCAGGAGGAAATTCGAGTTACAATTTATCTAGTAAGTGCCAAACAATATCCTCTGTAGCTCGTTGCTCAAACTTGCGTTATTGATTAAGAAATAAAACAGAAATACATTTTTATCATTTTCTGATCTCTATCCCTTACGCTTTACAGTAGCTCGCATTGGGTTCTGATCGATGTTTTATATTTTTCTTTTTTTCATTTTCATAATTTATATACAAGAAGGGTGAACAATATACACTGTTACCAGACGTACTGAATCAGTTATCTACAAACAGTACTATTGCGTATCCATGACCTATGAAACTGGTTTTACACATTCCAATTGATTTTCTAACGAACTGGAATCCAGGGTTTGAGTACTTCACTGAACTTCTTACGTTCTGAAAGGAGAGACGAATCACAATTTATTATTTTAACGAATCACATTACAATAACGGAGCAATCGAAAGGGCTGAAATCAGAGTAAGTAAAATTTTTACCTGGTGGCGGGAAGTCTTCGGGATGAAGAGTTATGTAATGACGGAACATAGCGTCTCTTTCATTCACCTGATCCTGCGCTCTCTTTTCAAAGAATCTTGCGGCGCCGGCAAAAAGTATGGGAAATGAGATGTGTTTTTGAAGACCTGGAACAAGTCGTCCGGTCTGATCACTGTTTCTTCTCTAAATCACGATACAGGATGGCGGTAAAGTTTTCGCAAGCCAATTCAAACAGAATACGAGGTAAGAAGATAGTAGAATGACAAAAGAATGACGAAATATGATAACGAATGCCGTTTATTTACTCTCTTGGATCGATTTTAAGTTTTGATTACTACTCCCGTTACTTTTAGTGATAAATATTGAAATAAAAACGTTGAAAACACGAGACGTCGATCATTCTTTCATACAACCTGACTCTACTAAATGAATACTAAAGATTGTAATAGAAAAAGAAAATGATGTGTATAAGGTGATTGGGAATAGAACCTTTTTCAATAACATGGAGAAACGTCTGTCGGACAGAAATTCGCCACAGACGTAATTTGGATGTTCGAACCCGTAGAAAACGTATGATACAGCTGATCGCGTGAAGGAGGAAATGAATTTTGAAAACTTCGAGCTCCGGTGTCTCTGTTGACTCGAAACGAAAAGTCTGGATGGTATTCGGAAGCCTATGTATGTATCCTTCCTCCGAGTTGTTGCATAATACGAAAAGTGAGGTTAGGCCTGAGGTTATGGATAGGATCGATCCCGAATCTCGTGATTGAGTTGTGGAACCAGTTTGGATAGTTTTATTGGAGAGATTAATATTTATTTACCTGACCAAACGGGCCGTCTAGCCGCGTAGTTAACGAAACAGGCGGTGGCGAATCCTGCACCTCCTGAAAGAATTGTACCGATATAATTCCCAAGAACGGTTTGATTCGCTGGATCGGGTGCCAGCAGGTCCAGAGCCCACTGTATGTCAGTCTCTTTGTCCGCCATCTCGGGTACTGTCACGATTTAGAAATAAACGATGATATTTTTTAATCGCTGTATAATATAGAAAAATGTTAGATACGAGACGGCGACGATGAACCGAAGTGCGAAATTTTGATCCGCACTATCGGATCCGATATCGTCGTGTCAACTCGAGGCTATCTCGAAACGGGCGATCTTCGATATCAATTGGCGGGAGATTCAAATACTTCAATGGGAATCCCCTTTCAGAGATTTTACACAAGTGACTAATCGTTTGCAAAGAGTTTCGAGAAACACTTCGCGTCGAAGCTGTCATTGCGGGCAACATAGTCACTTGCTTTTAATTATTAACTTATACCTGAAAATTCTTTTCCAAATAATTAAATATTTTCCAATCGATTGTCCAAATTATTTAGAGACGATTCATCGGAAAAACAGTGAAATCGGTTAATCTGTCTACCAAATATACACCTCATCAATTTTTGTTAATTACCAATTACCGATTGTTTTTCAAATCATGAAAATGGTTTTCCAAATTTGTTCGAGTGATTTCCAAATTACTGGAAACATTCATTTTCAGTAATTGGTTGATTTGGTCTGCCAAGTATACGGTGGTCCCATCCCTACTTTGAACTGATTGTGAACTGAACCGCTTTGAAATCGTATTCCCGCGCTTGTCTGCGGCCATGACCGGAAATACAGGGTCCCGGTCGACGTCGATAACGTAGGGCTCCTGTCGCTCTCAACTCACATCGGAAGAAAATAAATGACAATTGATTTGTAGGTCATAGTTACACAACAGGTGTTCGGACGATGCAAATGCAAATTAGTAGAAAAATGTTGGTCGTAAACCAGAATATTGGTCACATCGTCGTGTCGTTTGACAGCGATACAAAGAATTTTCATTCGCCAATGAGTGCGTTGGAAACGTGATAACCGTTTGAGCCAATCGCGGTGAGTTTTCTCCGTATTATTACCCTGTTTATCGAACAGTGAGGATTATTGATAACCTAAAAATCAGCCGCCTATTTGACGTGTCATTACGACGTTAGCGATTATACGTGTCAAAGTACACGCATCTTTGAACGGCTTGTGTCGAATGACGTAAACCGTGTCCCATGTGGACGCAGGACACTTGCGAAAACAAACGATACTGACGAATCAACACTTTTCAAAATGCTAAAGGCGGTTATCCTGATCGGCGGTCCTCTGAAAGGTTAGTTTTTCTTTCATAGAAACCCTCGTACAATCTTTTCACCAAAAATAACGCCCTTGCAGGAACCAGGTTTCGCCCCCTTTCTCTGGACATCCCAAAGCCTCTGTTCCCCGTTGCCGGACTCCCGATGATCCAGCATCACATCGAAGCTTGTGCGCGGGTTTCGAAGCTCGGAGAGATCTTGATAATAGGATCCTATCCAGCCTCAGATTTGCACCAGTTTGTGCAAGAGATGACGCAGATGTACGGATTGAGCATCAGATACCTTCAGGAATTTACGGCGCTCGGTACAGCCGGAGGAATGTATCATTTTCGGGATCAAATTAGGACCGGCAGTCCGGAGGCATTCTTTGTAATGAACGGAGACGTCTGCGCCGATTTTCCGCTTCAAGAAATGGTAGATTTTCACACTACAAAACAGTCGCTCGTCACAGTCATGGCGACCGAAGCAACGAGGCAACAGTCTCTGAACTATGGATGCATGGTTTTGAAGAAAGGAGGCGAGGTCGATCACTACGTCGAAAAACCATCGACCTTTGTCTCAACTCTGATCAACTGCGGGGTCTACATAGCTTCGACAGATATTTTTCAAACCATGGCTGAAACTTTTTACAAGAATCAACAACAGGACAACGTTTTGTAAGCTCGAGTCGGTGGATCGGAAGCTTTTCAATCCCTTCATAATTCGTTTTCGATTTTCTAGATACTCGAATGGGAACGGAAAAGACCCAGCTTACATGTCCTTGGAACAGGATGTACTGATGAAACTAGCCGGAAGCGACCGTCTCTTTGCTCTGTCCGGAAACAAATGGTGGTCCCAATTGAAGAGCGCCGGTTCCGCGATATACGCGAACAGACATTACCTGGCTTTGTATCGCCAGAGTCAGCCTGGAAGACTCAGTGCCGCGGTTTGCGGCAAGTGCCACATTATCGGAGACGTTTACGTTCATTCCTCCGCGACTGTTCATCCGACGGCAGTGGTGAGGAAGAATCTGGCCGTTGATTTTTCTCCTGGTTTCTCGAATGATTCTTGATTACCGATTCTATTGATGCAGTTGGGGCCCAACGTCAGCGTCGGAGCAAACGCCATGGTCGGCCCTGGAGTCAGGATCAGAGAGACGATCGTTTTGGCTGATGCACAAATTCAAGCACACTCCATAGTTCTGCACAGTATAGTAGGGCGAGGGAGCAGGGTGGGAGAGTGGGCCAGGGTCGAAGGCACCCCGTGCGATCCCAATCCTGATAAACCTTTTGCCAAGATGGAAAACCCACCGTTGTTCAATACGAACGGAAAACTGAATCCATCTATAACAATTCTTGGTAATGATCATCGTGAGGCACGGATGAATGCCTTTATTGGGAAGAGAGTGAGAATTTTGATATTTTTGTGTGTATATTTTCAGGTACTTGCGTATCGTTATCAGCGGAGAAAATATTGCTGAACTCTATCGTCTTGCCGCACAAAGATCTTACGAGAAGTTTCAAGAATGAAATAATCTTGTAATTTTTACAACGTGTCTGGGTCCAGAGATATTTTTTAAGTGCAATATTAATCGAAATGAATTTTACAATAATTAAGATTTATGTACATACCTACGTATGTAAGAATATTATGTTAGATGTGATTTTTGTCAAAAGCATTCCAAACTTACATGATAATCGATACAATAGTTTTATACCGTCGTATTTGATACAATTATTAATTTTAAATCGATAATACTGACAACTACGCACAATAATACATATTTCATTATTTATAACGGTTACAAATTAGTTCAAATTGTATAATTTGTGATATACGTATGTATTTGTATTCGATGTTTACAAATCAAACAAAGATAGTATTTTAAAAGAAAGGTCAAACCGTTTGCGAATTATTTACTGAATCAACGATAAATTCACAACAGATGGTTACTAAATAATTTAAACAAAAATTCCAAAAACTATACCTTACAGAATGAGAGGAAATTATATTGTGTATTGGGACGTAAAATCGGGACACCTGGCTTTCATCTTCTGTATCTCCATGCAAAACATCCTCAAACTTCTTTCATTCCTCTTTTCTAACGAACTTTACATTGCCCGATCATGTTTTTGCACTTAGATAAAGTAAGTCGAAGCCAAAGGTCCCGATTCTATGACCCCAATAGTAGTCACATTAATGCACTAAAGCAAGATAAAGAAATTATTGACGATCATTGATAAACGTCCGCAGATCTAATAGCGAGGGTCAATTTTAATCAATTTGACAAACTTCTTCTTTGAACTTTGTGCAATGGAAAGAAAAACACTTCCATGAATTTATGAGATATATATATATTTTTTTTGTTATATAAAACTAATGACGTCTTATATTCATGCAACTATACATGCCGTGGAACAACATCAAGTCTCACTTCAAGTCCTTCTCAAGGATTAAACGTAATTCCAAACAAAATACTGCCAGGGACATTCAGCGTAGTGTAGCAATATCTTAAGAATTTAAATTTTCCCGCCTTTGGTGATTTTAAATTACCGTCAGAGCCGGTTTATCGATTGGAACGAAGCCTTTTTATCGACGGGTGATTTATTCGATTACCGACCGATTTTTTCTTTGTTTCCGACTGGTTACCTTGCCGATTGATTCTCCGCGTATTTGTGAAGGAAGGTTGTGACATTCCTCGTAGCAGGCGCTACAGTGGCTGCCTGTTGTTACTTTTGATTTGTGAATCAACAGCAATAGCCAACAGGTAGATCCTGCGCAAGTAAATTTCTCTATAGATTTCAATAAGACTCGATCGTGATCGTCGATCTATCATTGATAACTACAAACTAATGATACAAAATCGTTAAAAATTAGTTAAAAAAATAGTATAATAAAATGTGAATAATACATTTGTGAATATAGAAGAACTTTTTTCCTAGTAGAAAGCAGATGTGATCATAGAGATAACTGAAAAGTTGGAACGAGAAGATAGAAAGAGGAATTCCACGCATTCCAAACCTGGACCAGGTTAATCAGCATCCACCACCTTAGAAAAAAAAAAATGATATTTTTCTACTCGTTTAAAAATGATGCATTTTATACATGGTGAGTGTCCGTTTCGACAACATTGTTATTTCACCCGTGTTGAATAAAACAAGATCCAACGATTTCAACCATCTCAACGAGTTCGATCGCATTACGAAATATCAGAAAGCGAATGATTTCAATCACTATATCCCGTTAAAATATTCATCCCAATATCCCCGAATAAAATTCACTAGATAAAATAACACAGATATTCGTATATTCTCGCCTTCTTCACTCTCCGAGTAACAATAATTAGATTTTTTTTTGTCAAAACTACCGTATCATCGAACTAATCCTCCAGCATCGCTGTTTTTCGTTTCCTTACAGAAATCACATGACGCTGCGTAGGGTTCGTCCGAGGGTGTCTGATAGCGAAGAAACTAAGTGATTAGCGCTAGAGTACCGAGGGGTACAAATGGGCAGGGAAGGCCGATTATGGCCCAGCAGCAGCAACATCATCAGCACGAGTTTCTCCCGCTTTGCGATGTACTGTTTAACATAATATCTCTGGCCTCTTACTTCTGCGACGTGGTGTTCGACCTGGCAATGGGCTACGCCTTGGCCCATCACCCTGCTGCTCCGTCTTGTTTCTTTCCTCTCAGTCTCACATTCGTCGTTACCTCCCTCGTCGTGTCTCAGGTTCGACCGATTATCCCTTCGCACAGTTTCCTCGCGATGTTTCGGTATAATCTTTAAACTTGCAATTTTTTAGGTCATCAGCGTGCGATGGTACCTGTGGGGGGCGAGAGGTCGACTCACAACCACCATCCCGAGTATTGACGGAGGTCGTGCCAAGAAGAAGGGTGGCTTGATAGTGGGCTGCGTTTTAGTGCTCCACTCCATGCAGGTCGGAGTCCTGTGGCGATACTTCAAGCTCTTCATTCCGGTTGATTTAGCCTACGTCAAGCACGAGGCACGTTTGCACGCATAGACAATTATTTATGACCATTAATTCGTACATGAATATGATTGTTGGGATTTTTCATGAGTTTGGTGAACTTTGAAATCAGGAAAACTAGTAAGAATGGAGTGCAGAGGCTTCCATCTGACTCACTACCTTCGCCTACATGTGTTTAAACGCTAACTTTAGAAGAAGACAAAAGGAATTCAATTCAGTTTCTGCGATTCAGAGACAATATAATCAAAGTTTATGGCGTTTAGAAGTCTGGGCGTTTCAAAATCAGTGAAATCTTTGAATCCTGATATTTTCTAGAGGAACATTTCATATTTTGCACAGCGGCTCATAAATTCTGACTAAAAAGCGTGATAATGAGATCCTTTGTGATATCTAGGTTTTCCAGTTGATAGAAATTCAGTTGAAGTCTGATTCTTTCGTTTTTGTTGATTAGAGAGCAAATATAATATCGTCTTCTTTTGAATAATCGTTAAATTCTGACTAAAAAACGTATGAAGTCGGAGAACCAGGCTTGAACTGAGCTTCTTTCAACTAGAAAAATCTGAATATTGCGAAAGATCTAATTTCCACGTCTGTACACCCCTTGGAACGGGACACAATCAACCACAATAAAGCTCTATTGACGAATATTCCCCCACCAGGTACGAGAACTGTGCGTGCTACGGCTGATCCATGCCTTCTGCGAGGCAGCGCCGATGCTGTTGTTGCAGTTGTATCTCCTGTCAACCGGTATCACGAGAGAGAATGAATCGAAAGAAGGCGAGGATTCTGAGAGTGGAGGAAAGCTGGCCGAGTTGACGGCGGTTTCGGCGGGAATGTCTCTGTGGAGCGTGTGCTGGGCAGTTGCTAGTTTCAGCAAAGGTGCAGCTCGCCTCAGGAATCTGGAAAGACTCGTACTGACCTGGCTCGGAGTCTTAGCGCAATTAGCCTGGAGGCTCGGAACCGTTAGCGCCAGAGTCGGGGCGCTAGTCGCATACGCTTCTCTGTACGGGGGTCAGTGGCTCTTGGTGGTTCTCGCCCTCCACTGGCTCTCCATGCTCACCTGGCTCCTCCTCACCCCGGACGGACTCTTCCACGGAGGAGAGCGCCTGCCCTTGCCCCGCAAGGCCTTCCTCGCATCCCTTCTCGCGTTTGTCTACGTTTTTGCATACGTCAATCTGCACGAAACTAATCATCGGCAAAAAATGGTGCGTTGCGAATTGACTCGAGCTTGTGAATCCTTCAGGACTCGGTAACCTCGTCGTTCTTTGTTTAGGTGATATTCTACACGGTAATGTTCTTGGAAAACAGCCTACTGGTAGGAGTCTGGGCGGCCGGTGTCCACCGCAGCACTCTACACCCTCATCCCATCACTCTCGCACTTACGCTCCTAGCTCTATTCTTCGGTGGCCTTTTTTTCATGGCCCTTTACTACAGGTAAAGTGTAGTTTATATTTCAGAATTCGCGTTTAAACATCTTTTGGAATTTATTTACAGATTTTTCCACGTTCGAAGACTGAGGTACGAGGCTGGTGGTCGAATGAATGGAACAAACGGCGTGGCCACTCTCTGCAAACAGGTTTGTACTCTGTCATAATGAATTATTGCTATTGTTGAATTTTACATAAATGTTGCAGGATCCCAACGAAGCGAAACAGATGAGTTACATCGATGATAAAAAGAACGGGGTCGAAATAGGAATGAGAAGAATGAAATTGGGAAACGGTGGGATTCCAGGAGTCTTCAATTGCCGTTTCGCCAATCCAACCGTGGCCAATCCGAATCGGAAGAAGAAAAAACCAACCACTTTTGTACCCCCACCTCCCCCTCCGCCGCAACCGTCGGCTCTGGTGCCGACCACCCTTGGCGAAGCCAGGCCTAGACTAAATGGCACCAGCGGACCTCGTCAGTTGATTCCTTTCTGGAGGAGACCGTTGAGTATGGCGTCGTCGCAGAGTCACGATCATCAGGTATAATCAATTTTCCGAAGAAATTCGGAAATTCACTAAATTCCTGGATAATAAAAAATGACCAATTTTGTACGCAGGACGGATCGATCAGCGAGAAACACGACACAGACGGTGGCGTGAGTCTCGCAAGCTCACTCAGCGTGAATCTCATTCGCGAGAAGCTGCAGGAAAAGAAACAACAGCAGCTCCGTGAACTGAGGGCGATTCAAGAGGAGATAAGATCAGGGAAGCTGGTACCACCGCCGTCGGCCTCGGCCTCCGCGTCCTCGTCCTCTCCTCTGGCAGCCAATCAACAACCGCCGCCTAATGCCAAACTGCACTCATCTCCCAGATCACCTTCGCCACAATCTCCACCGGATATCAACGAAGGCATAGCGCTGTCGTCTTGGCCCCCGGTCAAGATGCATTGCCTCTCGCCTCCGCCGCCTACTTCGTCCATATATCATCCGTCTAATCCTTGGAAAGTTCCTCAGAGGGAGAGAGCGGACACTCCGGAAATTCTACTCGCTCCTCGATGTCTACCTCATCATTATCCGCATTGGACACCACCGGGGCACCTTAGTATTAGGTAATTTCAGAGCTGAGCTTTGTTACAGGGTATTCTGGTCCTATGAACGAGTCCCTAACATGTTGTGTATCGAATTCCTCAGATTATGTTCGGACCAAAACGAAGAAGAAGAGACCTCTAAAGAAGATGGCGACGGAGTAGCTGAAGGAGAGGGCGAGAGCGACATGGAGGGTAGTCAAGTGTCTCTACCGAGAAGTTACACGCTTCCTAGGGAATTCAAGTACAATAATGCAGCGGGTGTTGCGAAAGATCGGGGCCAGCAGGAGCTGAGAGGAAGCGATCGGTCGCCTCCGTCTCGTTTTTACCTTCCTTCGACGAACAGTTCCGACGACGGTGAGTCGGAGTTTTCGGCTTGTGTTTCATGTTATTAGTTATTGTTTTGGAGATGTTGAATAATTGTGATTTATTTTTTATCTTTAGGTGACGTAGACAGCGCGGATAATGAGGAGGAAACAGATTCGGAGCTTCGAATTCCTGGGAGCAATAATCACGCTAATAATAATAATAATAGACAACGACGTTATCAATCGGATAGAAATCACGTGGTCGAACCTCCTACTCCAATTGCCGCGACTACTCTCAATACCTCAAACGGTTATTTGAGCAGTACGTACGGTGCTCCTAGGCAAAATCAACTGCTCAGAGCTAAAGTTAAACACGAAACTAAATTGTAAATTATAGAAATAGGTATATCGCACTGGATATTGCGACTTAGTATTTTATTATTATTTTTCGATTCATAATTTTATTTTATATAACCAAGACTGATGATGAGCGGTCATGACTGTTGGTATGCGATTTTTAATGGAAACTAAAGCCTGCACCATAAATTGAAATTGAGATTTCTAGACACTCGATTACCACATTCCATATGCGACTTAACGATGAAAATATTTTCACTAGGTCTAGATTAATAACTAAAACAATTTATTCTCAGTGCTGTAATATAGTTTATTTCGTATATAGGCGTGATAATATCTGTCTCTCTTTTATTATTATTATTTTTTTTATAAATCTAGATTAGAGTCTCGTTGTTATTAGATCGGTTCGTCAATAAAAAAAAAAATACCCAATAAAATAGCTTTACAAAACTACGTTTACAAGTAAATTATTATTATTAACATAACATTATGAACATTATAGACGTAACAAATTTTGTTTATTTTTATCTAACGATTCCAATTTATACTTTCGTTCTAATTACATTCAGTTGAAACAATTCCAACGTTTACTTTAATCCGCCTATCCCAAAACTATCACTTCTCTTATCTCGTGATGGTTGATGTTCAATCAATTTTTAATTATAGATTCGCTGGCGAGTCTTCAAATATTCGTAATGAAATCTCTTGAAAAAAGCCAAAATAGTTTATGAAGGAAAGAACAACCACGTGCGGAAGAATTCCTTCTTGACCGACGAAGTTATCTCTCGTTCTAATTTGTCAAAACGATGAGAATTTAATTAATGAACAAAGAAATTCATTCAAGCTCTATTTCCTTGGTTGGAAATTATTCTCTGTTCCTTTTTAGATTCATAGCATTTTTATCAAAACTAGTTCAAAGTGGCTACTGATCACTTGACCAGAAATGCTTCGTGATCGGTCGTGACGTCAGAATTCACAAGTTTCCACAGACGACGCTAGGTGGCGGCCTCGTTATACCAAATAGTGACGTCACGGCACCCATGGCGCGCAAGAGAAGCCGATTCGAATGTTATCGAACTTTGAATCGATAATATATCGTATTTAGGCGATATAATGACGTCTATTACTTTGTTACTGGTTCCTTATCACCTGAATCAGCGTCTACAACAGTTTAAAACTAAAGGGGCGACACTTTAGACTGTAGACTTGCTGCTAGGTGAGTAAAGAGCGAAATTAAAAGAAAAAAAGATGATCAATCAGGGGAGGAAGGTTCTTTCAGTTTAGGAACATCGAGTCGCTCTATTCTCTACATTGTAGATTGAAATGGTCCGTAGTAAATTTTGAGTAAAGCTTGATTATACTTTTTTTTTCAACTAGAATTTTTTTATACGCTCTAAAAATCCGACGATTGCACCGTGTCCGGAACGAACGGATGCAGAGCAATCAGAGTGAATACGGGATAGAATCGATAAGATCAGTCTGAATTGATCCGCTTTGAAAAGAGGACCTCAAGTTAAGTGTCACGTGTGATTTAGCGGCGAATGGAAGGCGCCGATAAGGCAGATACCTTCGCCACACGTTGACACGTGTGAATCGTATACCGCGCACGTTCGTGTCCTACGGGGTTCACGCGGTACAGAATAGCCACCGACACACGTACGAGTGTTCGCTATTGACTACTGAATATTGACTATTGGTTAGAATCTTGCCCCGAGGGCAATCTTCGATTGCAGGACTTAAGCGAGATTTATAGGCAATTGGCCGAAGACATCCCCCATTCACTATTGTCAAGAGCAAAAGAACATTGAGCAGCCCTTTTGACTTCTCGGTTCTCGCTTTTTACCACCGTCTCCCGATTCATCAATCAATTACATATTTTTTTTACCGCTGATCAAATCAGGAGAATATTTGAGTAGATCAGCGATTAGTGAGATTGCCAATTCGATCTCGTTCCATCCATAAACTCATGTTTCGTTCTCTTTTCTTCCCTACGATTCACGGGAATCGCGTAACTTTTTATTTACACAATTAGTAAATGTACTGCGAAATAAAAAATCCCACTCGGAGACTGTAGCTAAGAAATATGGGCAAGTTTATGGCGCGATAGAATTATGGAGCGACGATTCGATGCGTCGTTTTTTTTTTTTTTGTGATATAGCTGATTGAAAGTGGACTTTTCCAGAGTATAAAATCGGTCGTCACGGTCTCTGGAATGGAAGCGAGATAGTCGAGAGTGGGAAAAGAAAAAGGAAAAACATTCCGGTGAATTACTTTCGTCCGAGTAAATCGTCTTCGATTTATTATGACGCAAATCGACACACAGGAATTGTTGCAATCTGTTATTTTTCTTCGCTCTATGGGTATAGGTATACCGTATGTGAAACGCGGAACGATTCAATTCCATTTGCGCCGTGCAGATCATCGCGGATTCTATAGTTTGACGTTCTGATCGACTCTGCGAGTTACGTCACGTAATGCGTCACATACTTGTCTGAAAACTACTTAGATAGTAGCTGATAACGCTATTTGAAAAATGTCACTTCCCCGCCCCTGCACATGCCGATCACGGAACGAACCTTAGAGAAATTGTCAAAATCATATCGAATTCGTATGCTATGGTCATTTGTGTTTTTGTTTTCGTTTCTGAATTTTTAACGAAAAATTGAATGTGGCTGTTGAGAGCAGCTACAAATAATCTTTGAGACTGAATATTGCATGACATGAATGAAATTTAATTATTTTTTTTAATTTTTGCAAAATAAAAAATCAAGAATGATAAATTCGTAATGCTTTTTGACGAAATTTGTCATTTGGCCACGCTGAGTAACGTAGAAAAATTTCTTTCAAAAATAGGTTCGTGACTTTCATTGAGAATCGATATTCTTTATAGGATTATTAAATTAACAATGGGTATCCCTTTTTCGTTACGATTCATAGATTAATTTGTAGTCGTAGAGCCACAAAAATCATTGAAATATACAAAAACATTACTTACGTCGAATCTAGACCCTATTTTGGATTTAAAAAAAAAACAGAAAGAAAGGAAGGGGAAACAAGATTCACTCGAATCCGATGATTTTGGGAGATTTTTTTGTTGTTGTTCCAAAGTAACACAAATGACTGCTAAATTTTCAATTTTTTTCTAACAATGTATGTCGAATTTCATCAGGCGTGTATTACTGCGGGACGAAATTATTGACGCGTACTGTACCATTCTGAAACGAGTGGGCATTCGCGAACTAAAACCGTGAGGCTTTTCATCAACTTCTGACGTGTTCTTGGATCGTGAATAAAAGTCAAATTATTACCGACGCAGACCAGCCCTAATGTGATTTTAATATATTCTATCATTCATCAGTCTGCCAAGTACGAATATTTTTCCATTTTTATCAGCGCGGGTATACTACCTGCCATATTTTGCGGATGCCTATTAGCTTTTACCCAACCGTCGAATTGATCGCGCTCATATCACCCAGGAGGTTTGATATACTGCACTGAGAAAAAATCGTATTGTTATCGCATTTTATCAACAACAGAACTACAAAAATAGTCGATCACAATGAAATAATGGTAATTGGGAATAACCCATTATATGAATGGCAGGGCTGTTAGCGAGTCACTTTTCTCATTATTAGTTACTTCTTTTAATCGAAGTCACTTTTTCCAACTTTTTCCAAGATTTGATCACTTGAGTCACTTTTCTGATCACAATTTAGTTTCGCACTGCCAAAATATCTTTTTTTTCTCAAATCTTTTCGATAGCATGCAGAATTGCTTCAAATTATTCTTGTGTTCTACTCCAATTAGAATTACGACCCATTGCACGACCGTTGATGCTGTTACTGAGTTATAATTGATTTTTCCCAGTCACTTTTTAGTCACTTTTTGGAGTAAAAAACTCACTTTTCTCACTTATTTTGGGCCCCTCTATCGCTACCAGACCTGGAATGGTAACTATAACTGGAAACTTTTCCGAGTGTACGCGGCATTTGTGAAAAATGGAAACAGTTACAAACTACGTTGCACGGCTCCTGTTGCGAGTAGTCCGCACGTCCGTTATGGTTCATGAATTGATAATTGTTCCCTGCAGAGGGTATGATAACAGTCAGACAGGAATTCATACCAATTTTGTTTGATCGTTTTATTTTTATTGTTATTTGGATAGGTGTGTTTTTTTTCATCCCGTCAAGATTTATACCTCCGTCATAATTGACAGGGTGGATAGAGCAGAGTTATGACGGACATCTGACTATTTTTCTATGTCACACTGCGTGTGGCATTAGCTGTATTGGGTAACCTCGTATAGTGCGAAATAGGTGGAATGTATTTGAGTGACGGACGATAAAAGTGGAAAAAATAGAAACGAAAAATGTATATAATTTGATATATGAAAACCCGATACGAGGCTGAAGCCGTAGCTGAAAAATCTGACGCCGCTCGTCATCGTTAAATAATGTTTCTTAAACTCCTGCAATTTCGTTGCTGCATGTAGCGCCTTTCATTTTTCATTTTGTACACTTCCAACTTTGGTCGAACTTTGGGAACTTGTGGAAGAAAAAAAATCGACATCTGTAGTTGATTAACTTGATCGATGGACTCGAGCCTTGAATAAATCTAAAACATTTCATCTCGCCGAAATCGAAGAGACGATTTGATCAACTTTCCTGAAACTTTATCTACTATTTTATTTATAACTCTGATAAATAATGCAGATCACGTATCAACTTTGCTCTCACGGAGTTTGACCCTTAATTCAAGATTGGATGGATTAATAAATTCCATCGAATGTCTGATAAGCCGCAAGACCGTATGGCGCGAGATATTATTCATTGTAGTGTAAATGGGCAGATCAATAATAGATAGGTGAATATTGGTAAGATTGGTCCGACGTTGAACACAGGCGGGATGTGGCGTGTGTTGAATGAAGAAAGAAAAAATAATATACATATACGACGAGTTCCGAAACGTGGAAGAATTTTTACCGATCATTCTTTCGTGCTGCACCGTGACGAGTGAAGAAATAGATTTTTTTTTTAATCGTCTTTACTCCAAATGAAATCGTAATTATTTTAGTTTTTAAACAATAAAAGATCCTTGAAATTTCTCCACACGTTTAGATTTTGCCCACGCTTTTTTTTCTGTTCGTTAGTCCGTCTGTTTGTATGTACATTTTACAGCTGGATCCAGGGATCGGGTGGAATAATGAAACAGCGGAGATTTATCGACAGGTATAAAAGTTTTCCGTGTCCAGTCGCTCATCGGCCGGACAATTATTGTTATTTTCGATCGTTTGCTTGCGTACATATTCGCCTATCCCTTCAATTTTTGTGTTATTATGGTATAAAACTGCTGCGTGTATTAATTATAAATTTGAGACGGTAGAAGATGGCGGACAGATAAAGACGCGTGTGAAACGAGTCTAAAAGTGGAAGAGCCAATTCGTGCAGTTAGGACAGATCAAGGTGTGAAAACAGGGGCAAACAGAAGGTTAATGAAAGTGAAAGCCGGGCTATTGAAGGGAGTGTCTAATTACAAAGCAAAATACGAAATCTAGCAAAGAACTAAACGGGTAGAAGATAGGTTAGGTACATGATGGTAGGCGGGAAAAGTGCGCCAAAAAACCAAGAACCAGAACGCAGCGCGCCTGGCGGCACTTTACAGCACAACGATGGCGACGACGAGTGGACCTCAGATGATAATAGAGGGGGGCTACCCGCCCGACGTGGTAGAGGGAAGACAAGCTCTCCACGAAATATACAAACAACTAGATCAACCCGATACGCCAATAGACAATCGAACCTGGATGCATACGTAAAGAAAAACGATATCGCGAAGAATAACAACAGGGAGAGCGAGGATGAAGAAGAAGTGGACGACCCGGGCAACATTACAATTACAGAGGAAAGCGAAAGAACGCGAGAGGAAAATCACAGGACTGAAGACCAAATAAAAGAGCTAGAGAACAAGAACTTAGAAGACAGGTTAGTGGAAAGAATTGCGATTCGACTGAAAAACGCATTAGCAGACTTGAAGCAAGAAATAAAAGACTGGTTAAAAGTCGAAGTAAATAGTCTAAAGCAAGAAATGAAAGAAAAAGAAAACAAATGGAGGGAAGAAAAAAGCACCCTGCTGAACAGAATAGGGGAGCTGGAAAGGTCAATGGTTACAGAAAAGAATGGAGAGAAAGACTGGAGGATGGAAATGGAACTCAGACTGCAAAAAATAGAGGACGGAGGGGAACCAAAGCATGAGGACCAAGACAGGATCCAAGAAATTGAAGACAGACTAGAAACGAAGGAAAGAAAAGACAGGAGGAACAATATTATAATAAAGGGCGCCCGATTTGAAAACGACAACATTAAGGAACAAGTGACAAATTTCATGAACAACCGACTAAAAGTCAATGAAAGAATAGTGAGAGCCATGAAACTAAGGAACAACGATAAGAATAGAGGAGACATGGTACTAGTCGTATTCGAATCGCTGAGTGCCAAGCTTAACGTAATGAAGGCGAAACACAACTTACGAGGATCAAATATCTACGTAGAAGACGATTGGACGAAGCGGGAGAGAGAGATCCAGAAGGGCCTCAGGGATCTAGCTAAAAGCACAACACAGAGAGGAGGGTCTGCTAGAGTGGCATACATGAAAATAGAAATTGACGGTAAATGGTTGAACTTGCACCAAGCAAACGAGCTATGGAGACAAAGAAATTTTCAGCAAGAAGACAGGAGAGCAAAGGAAGGAGGACATTAAACATGATCGTATGGAACATAGCAGGAATAAACACCATACTAGAAGAATGGGAAAACATAAACAGACAAGACATCATAATCCTGCAGGAAACATGGCTAGAAAATAAAAACGAAAAATGGTTAAGAAACAAACTCAGCAAGGACTTTAGATGGTGGACAAAAAGTGCTACTCGTACGGAAAGCAGAGGGAGAGCAAAAGGGGGCCAGTTAATTGGGATAAGGAAGACTGTTAAAAAATGCGAAGTGCTGCGGGAATGGGAATTTGGAGCGATAATAGAGCTCCAAGGAGAAAGGAAAACAAAAATAGTTTCCGTGTATAACAACGTAGGAGTAGACCAAGTGAAGAGTAAACTAGAACCCATACTCGAAGCTGCGATACAAGAAAATGAAGAACTAATCATCGTAGGGGACTGGAACGCGAGGATAGGAAGAGAACAAGCAAGACCTGAAGGAACACTAGAGGACGAGTGGCCAAGAACATCAGAGGATGCGCTGCTTAACACTGAGGGAAAAAGGCTCTTGGGTTGGTGTCGTGAATTTGGGCTAACAATTTTAAATGGAAGAGCAAGGGGCGACGAAGGAGGAGCAGTAACGTACGTGGGTCCAAGAGGATCATCTGTAATAGATTACATAATAACCAAGGAAGAGGGCGACACCAACTCAATTAGAAGCATAAGGATAGAAAGAATAAACGGATCGGATCACCTACCAATAATAATAGAACTAGTCACAGACAATAATGAACAAATTGAAGAGGACCTAACAGAGATACCAAGATGGTCGTGGAAGGAAGATAATGCCGAAAAATTTCAGAGAATCATATTGGAAGAATGGGAAAACAATAAAACGAATAGGAGCCTAGACGACGACATACAGGAACTGGAAAGATGCATGAAAGCGGCCGCCTTAAAATGCAAGATGAGGACAAGAAACAACAGGAATACATGGTACACGAGAGAATGTAAAGAAGAACGAACCAAAGTGAATAAACTGCTAAAGAGATACCTAAAAACAAAGAAAACTGAAGATAGAAAAAACCTAGTGGAGGCAAGAGCTAAGCTGAAAAAGCTGTATAAAGAAAAGAAGAAAGAATGGAGGGAGAGGAAATGGAAACTAGTAGAAGAGAGCAAGGATATCTCAGGCTTCTGGAGCGCAATCAGAGGATTTCGGCCAAAAAAGAAGAGACACGACGCTAACATCAGCAAAAACAACATGGTGAACCATTTCAAAACATTACTGGGGGCTAGAAATGAGGAAGGTGGCAACAACGAACAAACAGAATCAGAATGTATAGAATCCCAGAAAGACGAAGACTTCAACAAGGACATAGAAACAGAAGAGGTGAAAAAAGCACTCAGCAAAATGAAAAACGGCAAAGCGCCTGGCGAAGACTGTCTAATCGCTGAGTTTTTTAAAGCTCTACCAAACGAATTAGGCAAAGAATGGTGTAGAATGCTGAATCAACTGTGGACCGAAGGAAAACTGGGAAAAAATTGGGAAATAGCAAATATATGTCCAATATTCAAAGCAGGTAACGAAGATGCAGCCGAAAACTATCGAGGAATATCGTTGCTAAATGTAGGATACAAAATGCTGACAAGTATTATGGCAGACAGGCTGAACAACTGGTTGGAAGAAAAGGGGAAGCTTGGGGAGAGCCAAGCAGGTTTTAGAGCGGGAAGATCTACCAGGGACCACATCTTTGTCCTACACTCACTAATAAGCAACAAATTGAAAACACGGAAAGGTAAGCTGTACGCAACGTTCATAGACTTTAAAGCCGCCTTCGATAGCGTTGACAGGAAGCTGCTCATCGAAAAACTGACAAAAATAGGGGTCAACGGGAGAATGCTCGCAATGATCAAGACAATTTACCGAAATACGAAAAATTGCGTAATTACAAGTGAGGGAATCTCTGAGAACTTTCAAACACATAGAGGGGTCAGACAGGGCTGCCCACTCAGTCCGGTACTATTCAACCTTTTCATAGAAGATCTGGAAGAAGATTGGAAGAAGAAAAACCTAGGCGGAACGGTTATCGGAAAGGTAAAAATATTCTGCCTCAAATTCGCAGATGACGTGGTGATAGTAGCGGATGACAGAGAGGGCCTAAAAGATATGCTACAATCACTAGAAAAGTACACCACAAGAAATAAACTAGAAGTTAATACAACTAAAACGAAAATCATGATCTTCAGAAAGGGTGGGAAGAAGAAAGAAGAAGACGTTTGGACATTTAAGGGAAACAGGATTGAGATAGTAAACAGATATAAGTATTTAGGTTTCTGGTTCACGACGAAAAATGCACTTAGAGAACACATCCGAATCCAGACAGGGAAAGCACAGAAGCTAATAAATGCAGCATGGGGTGTAATGAAAAGAGCCAGAATTAGTAACCTGGGTAAAAGAATACATCTACTGGATATGTTAGTCAGCATCTCATTTCTCTACGGAGTAGAGATATGGGGCTGGCAGGAATGGGAGGAAAGCGAGAGGATACAGAACAGGTTTATGAAAATGGCTATGGGGCTAGACCGAAACACCCCAGCTTACATCTGGAGAATGGAGGCAGGACGCAGGAAAACGGCAATACAGTCAAGAAAAAGAGCAAGTATGTATCTGCTAGACATTATAGACATGGGGGAAGAGAGATGGCCAAGGATCTGCCTTAAGGAGGAAATAAGAAATATAATCAACAACAACCCCTCGGATTGGGGTAGAGCCCTAAACAAGGCGCTTCGTGAGGTAGGGGACGGACAAACTCTACAGCTATTGAGGGGCGGAGATGAGACGCAAGGGCTGAAGAACTTCCTAGAAAAAGACCTGAAAATAAGAATTGACCAAAACATTCAAGAAGACTGGGGAAGAATAGACAAATCCACGTACTGCAACATGTACAAATTTAGGAAATCGGGGGCTATGCGAGAAGAATACTGGTACCAGAAAAACATCAAAGAAGGGCACAAAGAACAGTGGGCGAGGATGAGGTGTGGTAATGTAGGAAAGAGCTGGTATGGAGCAGGGCAGAAGACAGAGAATAAAGAATGTAGGCTGTGCGAGCAGGAAGAGGAAACAATATACCACATCTGGAGCTGCAAAGGAATGGAAACGGGACTCGAGGGAAGTCTGAAGGCATGGGTGGAAGAACTGAATGAGAGAGACAGGGTAGAAAGAATAGAAAACATGTTGAAGGGTAAATTGGTGCCGGAGGCGTGCAATTATAGTAGAGAATGGGAAAAAAGAGTGAAGGAAAAATGTAGGAGAGAAAATTAGGAAAGGATAGAACTAGTCAGAAAATATAAAACGAAAAGTATAGTCATATATATAGTAAAATAATGGAGACGTGTACGATGTTAATTTAATAATTATAGTTTATAGTTCTTAAGATCAAGGTATGTCAAGGAGAGTAATGAAAGATGTAATCTTAGTTCAAAAACATTTCACTATGTATGAACTGTGAGAAATAAAACAACCCAACCTATTAATTATAAATTTGATCCCCCCTCGAGGTATGTACAATATGCAAGCTGCAACGCGGAGCAGAGGTAATTTCTCTGTGTTCCTCGCCAGGGAGGAATAAATAAACAGAAAACCCGGTAGAGTAATAAAGAAGTTATCTTAGTTGAAAAGGAATTTAAATTCATAGGTAAATTATAGCCTCATCATTCCAGCTCCTGCAGTCCACAAGGGTGATAATGAAAGAGGCGTTACTATTTTTCAACTACGTTAATCCCTGCTTATCTACGCTCAACCCATCTCACCAGAGAAATAATAATAATAAAATCTAATATTTACACCCTCCTAAATTTAGGGCTTAATTCACACCGCGGACCTTCCGAGGCGAACGCCCCCGCTGCCCTATCGACGTGACCACGATTCTTGTACATAATTCTTATCTAATCATTGCACTCCCCTAGACTATCTCCCCCCGAAAACGGACTTGATACTATTCGAAACGTGATAACTGCGGTGAGCACTGTTTCGCGATACCGTTTGAATATTGATTGCCGTTTACTGAAACTCTCTTCGTTGATATAAAAAAAATTCTCAACCCCCGAAGACCCATAGGAAAAATAATTCATCAATTTTACAATTTTGGTAAGATACTGATGTCAAAATTGTGTATCGAATATATAGAATCAAAATATTATTATAATAATGTGGTATGTCCAACAATTTTTTGCTGATAATTAAATATAGTTTAACTAATACTAGACGATTAGTCTTATAGGAAAAAATTTCAAACTAATTTATTCTCCTGTATCTCGTCGTCGTAGTTATTCGTGTCAGAAGCGACGGTATGAAAAATTCCTGCGCTTCTGAATACACGGAATATAATATTTCGTCCTTTTTACGATGTTTTTTTTTCTTCTTTGTTCGGTGGTATTCCGCCTGAAAGCGAGCGACTCGCATTGCGCCAATGCAAATATTCGTTGGTTGGTCCGGTGCACGTAGTCAGGTGGTGTGCTATAGCTCGTGTAACATACGGGTGTCGTCGTAGCTGTGTTCGTGGGCGGCGCACGCATGCGGTCGGAGAATCGAAACGGCCTAGCGGCCGCTTGCTGTTACACGAGCTAAGCGAGCAGCAGCAGAGCCATGATATAAGCCGGTGTGCCATTGGCAGCCATGCACGTATCGTACATTCGGTGTTAGAGACCGCGTCACTGCGCGAGTGTCTCAAACGACGCGGTCGACGCGATGCCGCGACTAAAGAACGTGTGATTTGAAGAAAAACATTCGTTCCCGATTCTACGCTTCCTCAAACCGAAACCCGACAGAGTTCGATAATTCGATTTCAGTTCCTCGAATTCGGATAAAAATGTCGACGTTCAATTTTTCATCCATTAGTTCCTACTTTCACCGATTTTTATTTACGGGCATGAACAAGTGCACCGAGTGAGAGTGGCCCGTGTGGGCGATACCATTTTTGGTCGTCGTCATAAAACGCCCGAATGGATTATTCACAGAGGTGAAGATACGACGATGAAATTATATGATTTAATCTCCCCGGCGCCCGCGCCCTCGCGTAGACCAATTGACGCTGTTTGAAATCGCGTAAACACGGAGATATCGATGAGCGACTGCTCGCTATTCTATAGCGGAGGGCACGCAGTGAGCATACTCGTACCAATGGTTAGCCATAAGCTAGGTGAGCACGTTGAGTCAGTCCATTGAGCAAAATGAACTAGTATACTCGCGCCTCCACCACGAGTCACAAGGTTAGTCACGGTTCGGTCGAACCGAGGCCTTCCGAGTCCGGCCGAGGTCCGACGAACGAATACGCGGCGTCCCGAGACTTGCCGAGGTCCTAAAAGGGGTTGGTGGTGCCTTCGACCTCCTACTTTCGGGTAGGAAAACTCTCCGTCCCGTCTTATCACTACGACGCAACCCCTCGGGACTCCTCTTTGTGAATGGGATACGTGTCTTGGTTTTACGCTCCCTTTAATGCACCCATAGGCAACCCCTCGCCCCCTCCCTCCCTCCCTCCCTCCCACCTCAACCCCGGACGATACGCATCTTGAAACGTTGCGAATCGATCGAGCCTTCGTTCTCTGTACCGAATTCGCGATATCGAGGAAAGCCTTTCGTGTAAATTCGTCAAACTACCGTCGTTGGTAAAAAAGTTCTCCCCATCTATGAATAGCGTAGCGTGTTATGTACACGTTGCTCGAGAAAAGCCGAAGCTTTGCGACGCGGAGGTCCTGCTCCGTTCAGTAGTAAAAGGAACGGAGCGGAAACGTGAGGCCCGAACGGAGGGATATTGCATCGACGGTGCGGTGGAGGCACGAACCTCGCCGACGGGTGGGGGTAGGGCGAAGCGGTTCAAGCCGACTGTCGTACCTCGGGGATCCTCAGTCGCATTGAGGCAGTGACGGTGAGGGGGTCGGGTCGAAAATCGGGCGATGAGACAACGGTCGGACGAGAGGGTGGACGGAAGGACGGGCGGGCGGGCGCGTGCAGTGACGATTACAACATGCATATAAGCATGCCCCCCGGAACCCGGGTGCACTTGACGCGGCTAGCTGGCGGCTGGCTGGGGGCTGGCCTCTAAATTCGCGTTATCTACCTCCGAGCGTTGTACCGACTGTTACGTGGATCCGAGGATAGACGCGTCGTCGGGGCGGGGGGGGCGGGGGGGCGCCGCTGGGCAGCAGCCTCAGTTTTATAACATTACCGGCAAGAAGTTTGAGAGAGAGGGGGGAAAGAGAGAGAGAGATAGGCCGGTCAACGAACGATTTTGGCCGATCGTCTCTCATTCCTGTTTATCTGAGAGTGTTTCATTGGAAAAAAGGTAGCGGAGTCTGTTTTGAAAATAAGACTTGACAAATATTTGAATCGTATCTGGCAGAGATGTGATCTGTATCTTAGACCTCTGTATCGGCAAGGTCAGATTTTCTTCTTTTTCTATAAGCAGTTTCATCGACGCCCGTGATTTTCAGTGAATTATTGCGATATTTGAAACTATGTTTAAAAATTGATAGTAAAATAAAGAAAAGAAGAATTAAAAATTGTTCGAAACTATCTCTATTTAAAAAATCGCCGTTACAAGTGACACAAATATATGTGTGAGATATATAGAATATTCGAGTTTTTCTACACGCCGCATTATTATTCTCTTCTTAGCGAGGGAGAGGCGCTATTCATCAGATCTACTATCTCTAAATTAAGTTGGTGTTTAAAATATACCGTGTGCATTATCCTTGACTAATTTATTCTAAAAAAAAAAAGAAACGTTAACACAGCCGCAGGTTGCGGAGTAGTAGTAGCGTGTTAGTTCCTAATATCTGTCATCTTTGCGTTCCACTCGACACGGACACACAATGGCTGTGGTTTTAGCGTTATATCCCCGGCTGATGGTGGATCGTCGTTACTTTTAACCGGGGCAACCCGAAAGACGCCTACAACCAAATAGGTTTTCTTTCTTAAACCACCTTAAAACACTATCTGCGTTGTAACTGCAGTATTGTTTGTTTTAATTGGTTCGTTTTTTTTTTTGTTTGTTTTACTCAAAGCTATCGATGTTAGTGATTTTTCTAAT
>JAFFZH010016007.1:86411-113334 GCA_018420115.1 Euura saliciscinereae
AAAAAAAAAAAAAAAACAGTTTTCAGCTTCGTTATTGAAAGAAATAAAATAATACCGTTAAAAGTATTTATGAAAAGAAAATAGAAGAGAAACGAATAAAATAATATTAAAATTGTGGTGGAAGTGTTTTGAAGTAAAATTAGTGAACTATGCTGAAGTTTTTAACGCACAAGCTACGAACTCACTCGCTGAACGAGGATCCGAACCATGAGAAGGTGGGTCAAACTTTATTACGATATTATTTACAGTTTCGAGGGTGGAGGAAAAATACTCCTAGACTTCATACGAAAATCTCTGTGCGTTACTATACGCACCACGGAACGTGATGACCGTAGGTACTTCGTACACACGGAGGCGCGTGCGCTCTGGGAATGAGAGAGACTCGAGAGTGTGGTAACCTTTGCCTTGCGAAGGTCACTACCGGTGCCTCGTGCCAAAATGGCCGTCGTATTAGTAAAGTTACGTTACGTTACGTTACGTTGCGGGTGGATGCTCGTTACTCGTTATTTTGATACTGAAATGAATGAAAATCGATTACAAACATGGATAAATTTGTAAAAAAAACATCGATATATCGGTGCATGAATGAATTTATAAATGAGGAATCATTGCGAAAAGAGACCCTGTTCATTTTTATAATCAATTTTTTTTTCGAATGTATACATTGTTTACAATATTCCCACCTTCATTTGTCGTTCGCTGTTATTGGGGCGATGCGATGTCGGGCTATTGTTGAACAGTTGAATTGGAAGAAAAAAAAAAAAAACCTGAATAAATAACATAAAAATAAGAAAAATCGAATAGTCAAAATATCGACGAAAAGTAATCGATTAATCGGAGAAAAAAATACCGACACACTCGATTAATCGAAAAGTATCGCCCATCCCTATTTGATAGACTGTTTTCGGGGGGACGGGTTCGAAATTCCGAACGCTGAAGAATCATTTTTTTGGGGGGAGAAATTTTCACTATTCTAATAAAGTTTACGATATTAATCAATTTTGAGTTCGTAGGAACCAAAATTTCTCTTTAAATTCTTTCGATAAACGTTGTAGAAAATCGTTATAAAAAAAAACCTATCACATATATAATATTTTTCAGGAGAATATAATAATCTTCAATTTTCTACGAAATACCAAGTTTCTCAATTTTTCCGTAAAAATTTGCTGATAGGTATTTTGCAGGCAGTTTGGATTTTTGTTTTTAATTCTCTTTTCAAAACGTCTAGAAAAAGACGCGGATTTCAATCGATCGCATCAAGATTTGAAGAATACAACTTTTTCAACAAAAAAACAAAACTATAACCAAACTACGCTAGTTGGGTTCCATTTTGATAACAATTCAAATGAAACTTGACTGGTTACTCGAATCCCTCTGAGCTTGTACTTTTATTTACATCCAAATTTGGTTAAAACATGTCAAACTTTATGTACAGAATTTTATTGGACTTTTCCAATGATTTTCCAGATATGGTTTTACTTGCTTTTCAAAACTGGATGATATATGAGAAGATATATTTTGAATTGATCGGATTAAACGGTTTCGGACGAATCGTAGCCCGTTTGGATCGTCATTTTTTGCAATTTACGTTAGACCGCGACAATATTTAAGGCGGTACATAGGTCGAAAACGTTTTCACACGAATTTAGCAACAATTTTTTTGTTGGTTTATGATGCAAGAAATAAAATCTACCGGTGGATCACGATTTTAGATTTTCTGGTCTCAAACTGTTCACTAAAGAGGCTTTTTTTAAGTGAAAAAATAACTTTTCGGTAAATTCATTTCTATTCTTGAGTTACGACGAAACGAGTAACGTGTGAAAACAGAAAAAGGATCTATAATCAAATATAATGAAAAAAATTCAGTCGATAAAGTCTAAATCAGAAAAACGATATTCTATTTAAGAAAATGAGGAATAACCGGTAAAACTTTGACGTGAGAAGATGGAAAAAATTCCCTGTTCGTTTTGAAAGCGCCTCTTTACTGAACGGTTTGTGACCAGAAAAAACTGAAAAATTTGATCGTGGTTCACCGGTATATTTTATTGCGTGCATCATAGACAAATGAAAATGAAAAAATGTTCCTAATCCTAAAATCTTGTGAAAAATTACTTTGGATGATGGTTTTTTCTTTCTTCAAATTTTAACGTCAAAATGATTTGAAAATGATTGTTTTTTAATGATGCTTTTCAAGTCGTGTCCTGTTAACCGTTATCTGATTACATATTCTTCAATTAATCACAAATTTATTGTATTTCGAAGGCCGATTGGCGATTTTTTTTTTTTCATTTTTATCTTGGATACCCCCTTGAAAAAAGGAGGGGCGTTGAAATTGATTTCTTATGAATAACGATCGCATTTATAACTTGTATGCTACATACAGTACAGGGTGAATTCCTAACGACTCGTTGATCTGAAGTTGGCTAGAATCGTGAAACTCCTAAATCGTGAATCGTTAAAATCCGAAAATCACATAAAACAGAATTTAATTTCTAAAATAAAAACAAGCTCACAGACATTTCCGAAGCAATCAAAGTTTCCGAATGCTCATATTTCGATTCTAGCCAACTTCGATTCCACCACCACTCAACGCACGACATTCATGTGTGTTACATACACGACACATAATATAACATATTACAAAGTTTCGAGTGCAATTTATATTTATCACGATCGATTATAATGCGATAGATAAGAAGAAGTTATCACTTCTTATCTCCATTGTCTTGTTGTTTTTTTTCCCCTTCATAACGCGGAAATCAACGTATATAAAAGTAAAAAGAAACACTCAAAAAACCACTCAGATGTTTCAACAAAATTTCTATAGTGTTTTATTTGAATAAAAGGAGTACAAAATTAATTCAGAATAAGGAGAAGTTGAACATGAATCTTTTTTTTCTGAAACGTGAAATTTGATAGTATTATCAGATTAGATTAATTTTCTTGTTTTGTTTGTTTGCTTCTCTGCTTCCGGAGGATAGAGGAATCTACGATTGTTTGACGTTAATGTAGTACTGTTTGTTTAACAGACCGATGATGATCACGACTCGGGAACAGAGTCGGACGATGAGCTGCAGGCTGGAAGCGAGGAACCTCCAAGCTGTAAGTGCCATATCCTATTGAATCTATGTATACATTCGTATTATTATACATAGCTGAGATAGAGCGAGAGCGAGCGAGAGAGAGAGAGAGAGCGAGTCTGATATGGTAATGCGGTTCACTGCGACCCAGTTGTTATGTACTTTGTATATATAATGCTACGGTAATAATAACTAGATCGGTTTCCCTCCTTCGGATTACTACATAAAAAGGAATACATAAAGAAAATAAGAAAACTTACCAGGCATTGTAAGGCGTCTTACTTACTTACCGGAGTCGTATTCTTACGACGTAATAATCTTGTATTGCCAATTGGCTCCGGTCGTCTGGTGTTCGTATTTAGAAATTAAATTCTCTTTCACCTGATTTCAGGATTTTTACTAATTATCTCATTTATTCTTTTTGTCTTCTCATTTTTTTTTCTCGCCTGTATGAATTCATCGTACGTGTCTCTGTCTCTGTGACGAATTCAACAGCTGATGGTTGTTCCTGTTCTTCCATGTATACTTTTGATCGATGATAAGAGAAGACCTCATCTTCTATTCGACCTTCACTTTTCTATTTGTCTCACTTTTGTTTCCATACTTGACACAAATTCTACACAACGTGTGTGTGACCCCCTACGTCTCGAAAGCGAGAAACCCATAAAGTTTTGGACCGCTTTTACTGCTGCCAAAGTCTTCTCTTCTTAAACTACTACGATGCACTTTCCAAATGATGTTATAGGTATTACCATCGCGCGTGCAGAGTATGTATGTAGTCGAGAGTTTCTCTTTTCCGTGCGCATCCTCATTCAATATTGATGTATAAAATATTGATATTCATTTTTATTTCTTTTTTTTTTATCAAAGATTGTGCAGACTATTACGACCGCGAGTAATCTTATCGGTATCGGTTCGCCTTGTGATAAAAATATGGGTAAATTGGTTGAAAGTAAAAAGAAATGAAAATAAAATGAAATAAATAAATAGACGTTACTACGTTAGTCGGTTAAAATCCGGTCGCGTTTCTTCGGGTTCGGTTGGGTTTGTCGCGTATTTACACAGCTCTTACTACTATGTAGGTATGTGATTAATTGCTGGGAATAATATTGTCGTATGCGGAATCGCATCGCTTTTAATATGCATGCGTGCACCTACCGTTTTCCCTATGTTATTATGTATATATATGGAGATATGCGTAGGTATATTTGTACTATACACACACACACTCTCTCTCTCTCTGCTACCATAATCTCTATGGATACATATATAGATATAATAAACACGTATCCTAGCCCATATCCCCCGAAACGTATACGTTGTACAGTCAACTACGTTACTTTTGATTCCTTTGCTCTATATTTGAAATTTGCTCTATATATATATATTGCAATTAATTTTCATCCCCTATGACATCCTTGGCTATCTTGTGAATCTATGGAGAAGGAATATACATGACATTACTATGAAGCTTGATTTTGATAAAAATCTGCAGACCTTGGGTGTTACGCAAGCCTCTGAAGGCATTGAAAAGTTTGACCTGTTTTCTCGTTCTTATGCTGCATCTTGTTTTCATACATTTGGATTTGTCGCATTTTGATTTGAATTCGCTTGAAATAAAGTTTTTAAAAATTCTAATTAATTCAACGTTTGGTTTCAATGCGGATCGGCCCACGATCTGACATATCGGCCATTCATAATCTTTTGCCATATTTTGTCGTCTGCTATCTTTCTTTGACATTTCAACATCTGATCCCCTACACCTCGCTTTTAGCCCGAAAATAGGAACATTTTCAGTGCTAAAAATTGATATTCGAATTCGACAAACTTGTTCGATCGACTGTACATATCTCGACCTCGACGGGGGAGGAACATGGTCGAATTCTGTTCGGTGGACGGACAGAGCCTGCAGAGGCAGAAGCAGACAGGGGGAGAAGCGTAGATCCGCTTTAGCGTCAGTTTGACATCAATATATACGCATATGTAAATGTAACTCATCGGACTATGTAAATAGTATACAATACACATAGAGACGTTAAACGTTGCGCGTTGATACCACTGTACGTGGGAGTAGGGATGCGATAGTCGATTAATCATAATTCGTAATATATTACTTTTCAATATCATAGTATATCTGTAAACACATGCATAAATCTATATGGGGGATTCCACGTCAAATCGACCGAAAAAACGAGATTTTTTCCCTGACCCCTTTCGATTTGCTTGTCCTTTTGCACAGTCGAACTACATGTTGAAAGGATGAACTGTGATTATTTTCAGATTTTTTCGACTTATATCATTCTATCACGAAAAATAATCGAATAAATTGATTTTCAATTTTTTTTTATTTTTCGCGCCTACATAGCTCAAAACGTGAACGATGTATGAAAAAAGTTCCGATACCAAAATTTTGGGGCTTTTTGTGAACTTTTCGAGAGTATTTTCATCAGATTTTTAATACCCCGTTCAAGTGTAGTTTTAATACAAAATGAGTGTAAATCATTCATAACTCAAAAGTGCCCTGATCGAATTGGCTGAAATTTATACACAGCGTGTCTTTCACAATGCCAAAGGTTGTCTGAAAATTTCAATGTGGGCCGAGCAGTGGTTCAGAAAATGCATCAGCAAATATTCGCAGAGTGGCTAGAATTCGGCGATTATGAGGTCGCAAAAAAGTTTTTTTGGCCACGATTCGAAAATTCAAGATTAATATTCATTATTCTTGTCTGCCTACTCGCGATCGCCCTTGAATTTTTGAATTGCGGCCGAAAAAACTTTTTGGCGACCTCATAATCGCCGAATTCTCGCCGCCTTGCGAATATTTGTTGATGTATCTTTTGAACCACTGCTCGGCCCACTTTGAAATTTCCAGACAACTCTTGGCATGGAAAAAGACATGCTGTGTAATAATTTCAGCCAATTCGATCAGGGCTCTTTTTTGTTACTGAAGATTTTCGAAGATTTTTCACCAAAACTGCAGTTTCGCGAGGCACAAAAGATTGCAAAAAATTATTTTCAGATATTTCAAAGAAAGACGCGAAACTTTTGTATGAGAACTTTTTTCATTGTTCATCTGGATTTCACGCTATGTTGGCTTGAAAACTCCAAAAAACGCTAAAAGCTGATTATTTGACCAGCTGTAGTGAAAAAATACTTGGTCAGAAAAATCTGAAAAAATTCACAGTCGATCCTTTCAATGTGTACTTCCACTGTGTAAAAGGACAAACAGATCAAAAGGGGTCAGGGAAATCGACCGGTCGATTTGACGTGGAATCCCCCATATATAACATTGATTCGTTAACCTATGTATTCGTCATAACGAACACGATGATAATTATTATCAAAATAATATCGATTAGTGATTGACGAACTGGTCCAACGACCAGAGTAGCTACCAGATGAATGGCAATATATATTTTTTTTCTCAAGGTTTGTTCAAGTTAGTAAAAACATTTGATCCTCGTGTGTCGAAACTGAAGCGCGATAGATCGATAAACCGTCACGATTATTTTTACGGTCCAATCTTAAAGGATCCGTGACCGCTCGAACTCGAAAACTCGCAATCGGCCGCTTAAACTCGAAAACTCGCACCCATTGTTGACTTTTTATTCGCGCGCCGATTGGGTGGTTCGTTTGATATATCCCGCGCGTCAATTGCTGTTTTCGTTGACTCGCCTGTCATAATTTTGGCTGTCAATGATAGCGCGAAAGGTTACGAGAGAATTCGGTTACGAAGAATTAGGATTTGTGTTCAAGAGTTTTCGTTTTCGGATGGATAAGGATTCAATTCGCATCGTGTTATGTTCATGATCTTCCTCTTACGATTTCTTGATTTTTCAAGTCAACGAAAGAAGTTTGCTCTCGTGTACGACTGACAGATTCGAGGGTTAAAAGTGCATTCATTCGTGATTAAAGATTGATTCTTCATCGAATACGGGAAATAAAGGTCGGTTTCGTATCATTATCAAGGCCTGAGACGTTAATTCGTAATCAGATTCTTCAGCACGGAAAAGTTAATCCTGTGAAATTAGTAATTTTTCGATTTCTAGGTTCGGATTGAAAACGATTTCTGCATCGTCGTTCGTGGTTCGTGCGAATGATCTCCATAAGTGCCCAGAGGAAGCCAACAAGCAAGTCGTAACAGAAAAATAGCAGGGCTCTGCGAATGTTCAATTATTCGTCGCGAATCTGATAGTGAAATTCAATTTGAAGATTGATTTCAATTATTAGAAACTTTGAATGATTTGAATAGTTCCAATATGCGAAATATTTGATTCTCAGATTCGAAGGATAACATCGCATTCGTTCGTGATTAAGGTTTGATTCTACATCGAACACGGGGAATAAAGGTTGGTTTCGTATCATTATTAAAGCCTGAGACGTCAATTCGTGATCAGATTCTTAAGCACGGAAAAATCAACCTTGTGAAATGAGTAATTTTGCGATTTTTAGTATTAAGGAATGGCGATCTTCGAGTCAAGAAAATAAAACCGAAGTTTACGATCCAACGTTTCGATGACTGTCTGTCATCCTCATCAGGAACTTTATTGAGACAGAAAATTAAAATAACGTGGCTAAGTGTATAACAATATAAATTTTAAGATTTTTAGGTTTGAATTGAGAGTGATTTCTGGATCGTCGTTTGTGGTACGTGCGAATGATTCACAGAAGTGGCCAGAGGAAGCCAACAAGCAAGTCGTAACAGAAAAATAGTAGGGCTGTGCAAATGTTCGATTTTTCAAATAATTCGTTGCTAATCAAATAGGAAAATTCAATTTGAAGATCGAATCGAGTTATTCGAAACTTTGAATGATTCGAATTGTCCAAATTTCGAATAATTTGATTCTACTGAAGAATAATTCAAAGCTTCCAGGAAATGAGGATGTTCCGGATAATTGCGACTCTTTAGAGAAAATCGTATATATTTTTGACAAATGATCTGAAATTTTCAGGCTATTCGTACTTAACTGGGACTTCTGACATCGCCCAACTAAATACCTTACGATTCTTTCCGTTCTATATATTCATTCCAAAGAGGATCCAACCAGGAAACGTACTTCGCACTCGAACAACGACTACTACAAACCAGGCAGGAGATATAAATCATTTTTGGCCCAAATTCGAATTTCGCAAGAATCTTACACTGGCTCTTTCTCAACTGTTTCCTGGACGTGCACATCAATTTTTAAGGTATTGTATTCATCAATGTGGGAGCCAGTCCATTTTCGAGAAAGATGAGAAAGATTTCTTGTTCAAGTAAAGTTCGAATCTCATTGTTAGTCATTTTCGATAGGGTACATGAATACCTCTTGTCATATTCAAGCTGCGTAGAAAGATCGATCATTCAATTCAGAAATTGATCTTCGTTAACAGATTTTCTTCCCATAATACGTTTTCTCACCTCTGAAAACTTTGCTGAGAAAGATGGGTTTAAAAAAATAAAACCATAGAGCTCTTGAGCAGTTTGGGTTTGACCGGAAAAATTGAGATGCAAAAAGTTCGAAGACTTAAAAAGAAGGAAGGTTTTTGAGAAAATTAAAAATTGATGAACGACAATTGGGTACATATTTTTTTTTCATCAATTTTCAACTGAAGTAATTGTTGTTGTAATTGTATCCGAAAATTATTCTCCTCAAGATGGATTAACTCCTACATCAATCGACATGACATCTTGAAAATTGGTGTGCGCGTTGAGAAAATACAAGTATTTTTGTAAGATTCATTCGGATTCAAGCGAAATTGGAACTTATGAGACCAAAGCTGATTTTCATCTTTGCAATTATTCGTGGTAGATCGTTGATGGAGCGCGGATATGTTTCTTGGTTCGAAACTACACGTACGAAATTTTTCAGATTTGTAGCAACGGCCCATAGGAAAAAAACTCAACTTAGTGAGTCAGCGTAGAAAGTGTTCTCGATTCGAACAATAAAATGTTCTGAATTCGGATCGAATAATATATGCGCATCCTCGACTAACTCAAATTATTTCCTCGATTATTTCAATCTTTGAAAGTGTCAAATTTTAGGAGGATCCAAATCTTCAAATAATTCGAAGAGTTCGAAAATTACGAATAGTTCGAATAGTGCGGTTAGTTCGGAATGTTCGAGTTATTCGAAATCTCGAATTATTAAAAAATTCAAATTATTTGAAATCTCTAACTATTCGAAAATTCGAGTTACTCGGAAAATCGAATTATTCGAAATCTTGAACTAAATATACGATTCAATTCGATTTGAATACTATATTCGCACAGTTCTAAAAATAGTCCATTTCAATGCTAAGGAAGATAACCCACGATACAAGTTATGAGACAATCTTCATCATTTCGAGAATCTGAGAATTCGAGAATTCATCGGCCCGCGCGAAGCGCGGGCTTCGGATCGGCTAGTATAATAAACCCGAGCGTGTAACATATGAGAAATTTATTAAAAGATATGCAAAAAAAATATGTTGAAGAGTTATTCAATTTTACAGCGAAAAAACTCTGAAAATTGAATGAATCCATCAATTAAAAATAATAATAATAACAATAATAATAATAAAAATTCCAATACTCTCGGTGAAAATTTGGGTGCGTTTGTTCAGTGTACAGAAAAAAATGTTTCATGAAAAAGGGAATCTACCGATACTCCTTCTAGTCGCTTGGATCGTTGCCCTTCTCTCGATGCTCGAAATAATCGCATCAAAGTCGCAACTCATTATCGCCAAAGCTCTGAATCTGTCGGACTAGGTTCAACCGTTACTAATTGCGCGTGTGTCGTTATAATGCGCGTCCGCTTCGTAACGTGCGGAGGAGATGGTAATCTGTCCACTCGATTTTAGGCTCTCGTCACGTGCGTCACGTAGAATATTATTCACTTGATAAGGTGGTGAGAGGAAGGACACGTGACACCTTTCAAAAAAATTGATCCGTCTGCTATAGTGAAAATAATTATCTCACGATCGGACCTTGAACTTTATACTATATCAAAATGGCGGCCACTGGTCAGGAAAAAGTCAGTAAATTTGATAAATGGTCAGGGAAGTCATGAAAAAGTCAGGTAATCTGAGAAAATTATCGGGGAAAAGTCGAGGAATTTTATGGTGACAGGAGAAAAAATACAGAATAAAAGATTTTTTGTTCTTCCTCGTGCGGAAATCTTAATCAATGCAAATAGTAGCAAAACTTGTATAAATTATAAATGAAAAAGTATTCTCAAAAATCATTTTGCTTCACCATTGATTCAGAGCATTATTTATCACATACTTGAATAACGACTAACTCGTCCAAATTTCAGTCAGGAAAAAATTATAATTTGGTCAGGATTTTTTTTTTTCTACTCTTCATAGTGGCCACGATTTATTGGCTGGCTTTGACTTTTCATTGTAGCTCCATTAGTTTTTTTCTTCTTCAATTTCAGCGTCTGTATTCTATTTGATTCTTGACTTCGTAGCGTCGTGTGTTGTCTACTTCTTTTTATTGTTTTCACGTCCGATATACGCGCCACCTGTCCGTGTCTGCTTGCCTTGTTCTCGATCATTGAGAATCTGACGCTATACGCCCGCGCCGATAGACCGGTGGAATCTTGCCGTGAGATCCCTCCCCGCATTGCACGGAGAAAAGGGGCGAGGCACGGCAATTGCTGTACCCAGGGTCAAGGGCGGTTGCCGCATGCTTGAAACTCGTAATTTCACCGTCTTCAACGTTTCTCTTCTTATCCTCATCCATGTATAAATCTCAGTATCCACTTTTGAAAGTGAATAAAAAAAATAAAAAAAAAATAAACCAAACGATTTTGGAATAAAAATTTCATTTAAAAAAAATTTAAAAAGACAAAGAGAAGTAGAGCAGATGGTCGAATGTCTTGTTTTCTCGTATATTAAGTTGTTAAGTTAAGTGGCTTTGTGTTATCACAAAATAACTTTGAACAAATAATAGTATATATCGTGAGTGAGTGAAACGGACCGAGTTGGGAGTAAGACAAAGCAAAGAACAAAAGTTTACTCTGCGACTCTTCTCTTATACTGTATAGTAATATAGCTATGGTACTACGTATATATGACGTAGCGAGTTAAAAGACCCGACCAAAAGGTAGCCAGGATATATCCTCGCTGAGATGGTGAAATAAAGAAGATTGAGAGAAAAGAGAGAAAGAGAGAGAGTGAGTGGATAGAATTGGGAGGTGGACGAGGGTTTGTTGTTCCCGTCGAGGTCGTCGATTGCGAGGGACAGGCTCGGACCTGTTCCTGCAGGATGAGGATTGTAGGAACAGGTCCAAATTAGGGTCGAGTATAATTTCTTCAGCTCATGGGCTCTGCTGCAGCTATTAACTCTTTTTATACATTCAGGTTTTACGCGTATGTTTATTACACATACGTACGCATATACATATATATACAGCTTTGGATAAATGTGAGGAGATAGTGAGGATGGTAATTGGCCAAGGTCAGTGTCTTCGTCTCCGAGACGCGATATAGTTATTCATTTTTTATGTTATGCATGGGAAGAAACTGTTTCCTCTCTTATACTATACGTTTATATTTGTATATTGTAAGATTTACCAAGTTTTCTTTAAATATATCGTTAGATGTTGACTCTGGGATCTTGGGACGGATTCTAAGAAGGAAAAACAGAAATAGAAAAATGAGAAGGAAAAGAAAAAGACTCCGCGTCAGGCTTCTTCAATTGCCTAACTTCCTCAATCATTTTTAGGTAACTCGCTCTACCTACCTATGCGGTAACTCTGTGGAAAACTTGAACGGAAATTGCAAAAGTTTGCAGGAAACAAATTTTTTTTTTGCTTAAGGGTTTTTTCTCCAACTTTTCCCACTATCCATCGAATCTGAACCATTTCAAACATTCATTGAGAATTTTGGATTTTTTTTTCAGAAATATTAAAAACTGTTTTCAATTTTCTTTGTGTGTCTCATATTCTTACTTTTTTATTTCGTGGTAATTTTTTTCTTCACACTCGAACTACGTGGTATTCGTAATTGTTTAGTAACATAGATTGGAGGGAAGAATATGAAGGGAAAGAAAGAAAGAGAGAGATGAATTAAAAATGAAAGAAAAATAAAGTTTTAATCTTTGAATTCCGTGAAATCTTTTCAAGCGTCAAGTTACAGAAAAAAAAAAATCACTCCCTCGGTCTCTGAGATTGTCAGCGATGTCAAACAGTCGGGAAAACACCCCAGCTATGCAAATTAGTAAGGAGATGTTTCACAAAGGAGTGTTTCAACGACGAGATACTGTAAAATGTGATGCTACAACTTTTTTTTTCTTACCTCCCCACCCATGTCTTTCGCCCGAAATATTGATTCGAAAGAAATTTTCATAATATTTAAAGAAGCAGAAACTCAACTGAAGTTTTTTTTTATATTATCATTAGCGTTATCGAACGAGGGGATCGTCTGTGAAAGATATGAGATATTTTTGGTCACTTTTTTTTTCTTCTTCAAATTTCATCTCATTTCATCGCTGAATATTTTATATCTTATCACATACAATTTTTTGATGGCGACAAACCTTTTATCGAATTCTATGAATTAACCGATCAAATTATTAACTCTTTAATCATTATTAATATTTAAAAATTTAAGAAGCACTAAATATTTTAATTAATTATTGAAAATACTTGAAATTATGATCGATCTATTTAATAATAATAATAATATCTATTTGAAATTGAGTCTTTTTTTTTACCGAAACCGTAAATTTAATTTGAATTCAGTCATTCATAATCAATTTATACTAAAGGAAATCCTCGTCCTCTAGGTATAGATAAAATCAAGTACGTTTAATTGATTTTCGAGTTAATTGAATAATAGTGGTGATTTATAATTCACGTATAGCACAATTCGTGCTGCAATGGATATACAGCCACGTAACCGATTTCACTTTGAATCCCTAGCACAATCTATCGACCCATTATAAGGTACTCTAATAAAATATAAATAAACAAATAATTATAAGTAAGATTCTCATCAATTACACCGGGTTATAGTTTTTACTCTAAACGATTATAGAACCGCGAGCTTGACTATTAATAAAAGTTTTCGAGCCGGTAGTCGAGCCCCTCGACATACCTGGATACCTGGACTAGACACGCGAAGCGATTACCCTCTCCTATTAACGTCCTCGGTATATGGATCAGAGGTTGAGCGAGGTTAGATTATGCAATCCTATATAACGGTTGATAAAAATCCACAAAACCGCGAATTTGTTATGCAGCTTGAGATAGAGAAAAATCTGAATATCACTGGTGCGTGGTGTTCGCTATACCGGCTCACAGAATCTAATCTTTTTATCGTTAGTTATAACCATTCGTCCGGATATTTATGATGATATTTCGAGGGATGCTGTTCCCGTGATCCAGACGTATCCCAGACTCCCCAGGGCATACGTACGTATGGAATCTGACATTTAAATACCAAAAGATTATACCCGATTCCTTTATACATATATACGTATAATAACTCCCGACAACGCTGCAGATATACCAGAACGTAGAAACGTATGAAATGGATGAGGAATGCGAATCACTGCAGCGAAGTACTCGCGTATACGGATAGATGCAGGGCTGATAGCGAGTCACTTTTATCACTATTATAGTCACTTCTTTCAATCGAAATCACTTTTTCCAAGATTTCGCTTCCAAAATCGCTTCAAATAATTCTTGTGTTCGATTCCAATTAGAATTACAACCCATTGCCCGACTGTTGATGCAGTTACTGAGTTATAATTGATTTTTGGAGTCGAAAACTCACTTTTCTCACTTATGTTGGGCTCTTCTAACGCTACCAGCCCTATTTTTCATTGTACCCACGCGGTTTTTCTATGTCTAGTGCCTCACGTGTGTTCAATGCACCTACATCGGAGGAAGAAGAAGTATACGTGCAGAAAGGTATCATGTGCCACACGGTCTGTCTCGTGATGATTATTTGAGAAACTTCTCTCTCAGTGGTTTCCTCTCCGTAGCTTTACTAATTTCAAGGAGGTTCTATACAGGAACGGTCTTCTATTAATTGGTAGCAAACAAGACTCCCTCCCTTTCTCATCTTCACTCTTGTACAACCGGGAAACTGGATCCTTCGCTGTTTTATCTTTTCATACAGCTTCGTTCGTTCCATCCGTATGTACTTCGTGGTTAATACAGCGATTGATTATCTTATTCTATTGGACAATAACGATTGTTTCAATCTTGAAATGAAAATGTCCTCTTTCACTATTTGCTTCAATGTCGACGTTGAACTAGGGTCGTATAACTTTGCTCTATCGTTAGTGAACATTCCTTGTATTATAAAGCTAGTATTACGTAGGTATATATCGAAGTTTAGACTTTCTGAGATACCTGTGCGAGTTGATAACGGTGGCGGAGAAATCCAAGGATCAAAAGTTGCTCAGAGACTTGTCTCTCCGTATTCAACGAAATCGTCAAAGTAATTTCATAAGTTCGTATATAATTGGAAGTGAGATGTTATAAAGAAATATTGAGGCGAGTTCATGCGGCAGCTTCTGGTGATTCAATTCACAGTTTTATACATTATACCAGGGTTTGATTCCTGATAAGTGCAGATATACGTAGATCTACGTTTTGAATAATATATAAACGTCTGGCCTAACGTTCATATAAGCGATAAAAATCTTTTAGTTTTACAAAAACAACCTCCGGACCGCAAAATTTCAAATATCGTGGGATCTATCGAAAAACCTTCAACGTAGACACTTCAAAAGTGAGTCTCAGGCTACGCCTACGATTTTAATTATCGTTAAACGTTGTCGAAACGTTTCGCAGTCCGTGGTAACACGTAACATTATGTGAACAAAATTGTTGCGTTATCTTGTTAATTATTCATACCATTGTAAATACACGTCAGTAGGCATCGCGGTGCGTGCCACGCGGGGTTATAACGTGTTTAATATACTTGAGGGAGAGTAAAACGTTAAATGACGTTCGGAGAGACAGGGTCTTGTGGAACTTCGTTCGTAATGCCGCCTGTGTGGGAACTCAAGCGCACGCAACCCGGAGCACGTATGTACGTATGTCGCCTGTGTAACGTGTCACATACAAAGGGAGAATTTAACCGTGGAACGCGAGACCACCAGAGGTAGACAATTGCTGCCGGAGGTACGGAGCACCGGAGCACCGGAACATGGCGGTGCGTTTCGTTCTTTCGCCATGCGGCTGTGTAACGCCAACCTCCTTCCCTTCCCTCGGTTCCGTCCTTTACTGCAAATACGAGGAGCAGAGGAGGGTCGGTGAAACTGAGAGAGGAAAGTGGGTTGTGTGTGTGCGAAACACCCGACAAACCTCTGCGAGACCTCGCGTTGTGTCGCTGAGTCACCCCTCGCACACGGTCACGCTGGATTTTCGCATACACGTTCACGTTCACATGAACGTCGTAACTTGCGCGCCTCGATTTTCCTATGATGCTTAGAGCACCGGCTGCTATGCTGCAGCAGGTTACCAACCGGTTGTGTTATACCTCGCCTGGGACAGACCTAGAAGTGCCTTTTCTATGAGGCGGGTCTGTATGACGGACGTATATATGTAGATTCGAGTGAAGAAGTTGTCGATATTTTTTTTGCTGATGTTTTTTTTTTGTTATCTGAAAAATGTGATAGAAATTATTGAGAGACACGGTGTTACAACACACGATTTTATACATGACGCGTCACGTTGCGTAAGGGACGATTCAGGGCTCTGCTTCACCTCAATTCTTTCTGTTTGTTCGTTCAACTTGAAAATGAACAGCGAGCGAAAACTCGTGAATAAATTACCTTAACTTGAAACACAGGGTTTGAATAGGAGTTTACAGAATGCATTCTTTTCATCTTCGCAAGTACATTCGAAACAATTGGGAGAAATATTAAAAAAATATCGGGACATATATGCGGGTACGTACAGAGCGGTAATCTGAGCAGAGATCTGAAGGTATTGAAGAGAGGTGGTCTTTAACCCTGACCTGGGTCGAATACGGAACCGAATACCGGTGACTCATATTCTTTTCTTATATTCCGAAAGTTTATAGGGGACAAATTCCAATCTCATTTCTTTTCTCTTTTTCTCTCTCTTATTCTTGGTCCAATAGACACACGTGGACTGTGCACGTCTGGAGTTACATAATAGAATCGTGTAACGTTGTATAGTGTCGCGAAAAAGAAGGTTGCAGGATATGTTTCATATATATTCATTTGACATTTTTCTTCTGTACAATGCCCTGCTGCACGTATGCAGTCGATATTGTGCATCGCATATTACGTAGTTTCTTAGAAGTAGAGTTAGAGTCTCTCTCAGATTCTCAAGTTGTTTTTTTTTCTTCATTTTTTGGTCTTCTTACTTTTTACCTCTTACTCTACTCGTTTAATTATCACGTTTATACTATACCAACGTTTGAAATATTTATGTTATACACTTATATCAGTTGTACGATCTGTAAATAACGATAGTCGCTAATTACATTTTTTTGTGTTGTGGTATGCATGTGGTGTTAATCTTATAGCCACACACCGTAACGTCCTGTGACCACAAATTTTACGTTTCCTGTACACACTAACGCCATCCTTTCTCCACACTCTTTTGGGAAATGAAAAAAAAAAGAGTATGTTTGTATATTATAATCTTTAGGGGGGATTCAAGTCTCAAGCGCCATAAAACGGTAACGAATTTCAAAACGCTATGCTGTGGGGGTTGGTGCAGTAAAAAAAAAAAGATTAAAAAATACGGTTTTTAAGATTAAAATCCCAGCTTTAATTTGAAGAAAAATGGATCTTGTAACTTACAAATTGTGGCCGTTATTTTCACTGAAGACACATCATGAACTAAGATTCCGTAGAACAGATTTTTCCCCCCATCCTCCCGTTGCTGTTATACGAATAACAACGTTCGTGTGAATTCCGTAAAATGTTTCATTCAGTAAAAAATTCATAACTCCGACAGATTTAAATTTACCAAAAGTCTGTTTCATAGAAGCTTAGTTCATAATGATATCAAAGTATTGTACAAGTTTCAATCCGATCAGACGAATCGTTACAATGGAATCGTGACAGCAAATTCAGACGCCGCTTTTCGCAAACTGCTACACTCGGACCCCACTTATTTGACCACCACTTATTTGACGGCCCCACTTATTTGACCGATTCCGCCCCAGTTATTTGACTCCCTCTACCCCCACCACTGGGCTGCCTGAGCCTCTGGCGTTGGGGAAACCAGCGCATGTACGGGTGCGCAGCTGACGGCCGCCATTTAAAGACGATGAGTGGGGGCCCCTACTTCCGTCAAATAACTGAAGGTTCCCGATCCCGAGTTGGTCAAATAAGTGGGGTCCGAGTGTACTTCAATGGCCGTAATGGCCACAATTTTCAAGTTACGAGTTCCATTTTTTTTTTGTCGGATTAAAGCTGGGATTTCAATCATCAAAACCGTTTTTTAAATATTTTGTTCACTGCACCAACCCCCGTGATATAGCGTTTCGGAATTCGTGGAGAAAATATAATTCTTGTTAATAATAATGGTCACAAACCACATCATTTGAAAAGAAAAACAAAATTTATCGGAAGATAATCAGGACAGTGAAGCGCATAGATAATGATACAACTGTCATTTGCCATTTGCGTGTTATCATAAATGCCTTGCACACGGTACAGGCTTTTCTGATTGCCCCGTCTGTCCACGTTACCAATAATCTATTGATTGATATTATTTATTCTCCAGATGCATATTGTATGTAACTGGCTAGGTAACAACCGGGAGTAATGTAACCGCGTAACAATGAGAAACGGAGTAATACCCCTCCGGCTCTTGCACCAGTTTAGGATAGGATGCGGTCGGGTTATTGCAATTAGGTTGACCTTAGCGTTATGGTGTATCGCTGGTAACGCGTTCGCAAGCTTTCCGCAGTTCTATCCCATTGTCGTAATCATCTTCGCGGGTTATGCACACGTCCCTGACTCCCTGTTACGTCCCATCGTCATTAATGATATAATTTGTAATTATTATCATAATTACGTTACGTGTTATACTGCAGTTTAGCTCTTCTCGTACCGCGGTTAGCGTCGCAGATGGTGGTTTCCCATTTTGGATAAGCCACCTTGCGCCGTTCAGAACCCTCGAAAATACCTTCGGGGGTTACATAAATTCCGTTTTATCCAATGTTATCTATCATCGCAGCGTCGTTATTGAATTAAATCAAATTCGTCTTGTGGACTGTCTCTGAAAAAATGAAATTTACCGGTAGGATATCATTTAAATGGATCAACACGTCCGGTTGCGTCACTCGCCTAGGTTATCGAATACTCGGTTCAAAATTACGTAATTTCATTGACAAAGCTCCCTGTGATCGATGTTATATGCTAAACTGATTCGGGCAGCTGTTACGAACTTAGTTATGGAAATTGTTTTGTTCCTATCGGTGAGTTACTGAGAAACCGACGTTGTACTGTGTATAGGTATACGTTTTATTGTATGAACCCGAAACTTACGATTAGATACGTAGCCTATACCCACTCAACCTATACAGTTACACGATCCGCTTGCGACTACACGGATACCCGTAACCGTGGTGAACGTTATAGCGTTTTGGTACTCCGAAGGCCACAATAAACAACGAGATTTTCGTCACAATGCGTTTTAACTGATATTTTCAATCTCATAGAATTGGAATTTTTCACATATTTGTTTTTTAAATTTTGTATATTAGTAGTTTGTAAGAAGAAAATAATTAGGTCATATTTTTTCTTTTCACAATTGAAAAAAGATTGAAGGAAATACAACCGATCAAAAATTACTACGTTGTGACGTCACACATGTTTAATTGCCTGTAACTGTTGTGATTATCATTTTTAACGAAAAAGAAAAAAAGACGACCTAATTATTTCGAGCTATTCTACGCTAAAAGCATTTACAAAAAAACTATGCAAAATCCCAATTGTATATATCAGAACCCAGTTTCGATGATTTTAATATCGGCCAGTCACGTTTTTGCATTTTTACAGAAACATATACTTCTTTATTTTTTTCCCTCTTCTTCTTCTTCTTCTTCAGTCGCCATTTCGGGATCCCTGTTCATTTAATAGCGTCGTGCAGTTTAACAAGTTTCAGAATATGTCCTTGTCGCATAAGGCCTCGAGAGTTTTAACACTCGTTTAGCAACTTCTCGAAGTCTATTCGTATTAGAAAATAACAGACGGGCGATAAAAAGGTCGATCTTTATTCCGATACTGGATTGAGAAACTTTACAGAAATTTTTATCGCTCTGGAGTGAAAAAGTATCGTCCGTATAGTTTCTCATGCAGATGATTCAATTATAACGATAATACAATTTAACAATTGGAGCATTTATCAATTTACTGTATCGCATAAACTATAGTTATTATTGATTCAATTACATAATTGACGAAAGAAATCAAGTCATTTTTATTAACGCCTTACAAAATTACTTCTACTGTGTATATACAAACATTCGCTGATTAACTGCTATCAGCTTTCAGCACACCACGTGACCTGCAATGCCGTGTAACTCATGCGTGTAAATTAAATAGCCACATTATACCGCGCGCATATCAATGGACTTGGTTATTCAATCAGAATACACACGAGGCATCAATGCATTATTTTTCTTTTCTATAATACAACACATGCATTGCCCTCCTTAACGGGATGGAAGTCACAGTTTTTTGACCGACGAAATAAACCGGGAAAAAAAACTGACAGCGGGGAAAAAAAACTCTCGTAACCATAGTAACGGTGAAATAAACCAAGAAAGTGCTGCCCCTAGCGGAGAACGCCGTCTCGTGGTTTTAACCTCACTTTTACTCGTTTGTAATGCATATGTCGTAGAAAATAACAAATCTGCAATGGGAAGGAGTCTTCACTTCGAATTGCAACTCATTCTGCAAAATCGGCGCTCGACAAAAAACGCCGGTTTCCTTATCTTGGTGCACAATATACTATTTTTGCCATCGTAGAACCGTCAATTTTTCTTTACCTTGCTCTTTGAAATTATCATCTGATCGTCGGCTAAAAAAAGGACATGACTATGCTAGTATTGAATCTGTCTCGCCTCGTCGCTCTCTGCAACGATCGCAACACCTGCTGCAACTTTTCTAATTCGTGCATTTCATTAGTTAGCAACAACTGACAACTTTCCTTTTCTGTACGTGTCGCTGCTGTAAATCTATACATTGTAATTTGATGTTTTTTTTTTCAACCTAATCATTTGATTGTTCGAGAATTTTTGCTTAATATTTTCAAGAATATGGTGCCTATGATGAAGAATCAATAGATGCGAGGCAGTGAGTAAAGGTATTCAAAATATAATCGTCAATGCATAAAGAAATAGTGAAGTGCATGCAGGGGATTATTTGTTGAGAGTATAAGAGAATGAGGCATAGCGAATATGTGTGTACCGAATGCCTTCGGTACGTATATCCGAAGCTATAATACCACGTGCGTGGATACGGAATATGGAATAGGATTTGTATCTCGGGGGAAATCAGGATTCATCCTAACAATAAGTGCTGCATGAATTATGAACGTGTGCCCGCGGAGAAACGGTAGACGGCCGGACGAACAGACCGAACCAGCTAACTAGCTACATAAGTACTACACTACCGCGTTTATTATACCGCTATATAACTGCATGCATACGAAACCAGACCACCAAGTACACACGAACTATCTCCGCGTAGTAGATTTTTGTTTGCGATGCATTATACCGTTTCTGTACGTAGAAACTTCGGTTCTAGGTACAGTATGGTACATATACACTGTTGGAACAAAAAAGAAAATAACTAGGAACAAAATTTATAAATTTTTTCTTAGTCGAAAGTAAAACAAATTCATCTCATTTTAACATTCAATGATACATGGAAAAAAATGTTTAAGGGAATGCTGTACTCGATTTTTACTGACTGCAGTCAGACATTTCCGAATATCTAAGTCCATGGAACTAAATGGCAAAAAAAAAAAAACTGCATAACTGAATTCTTCATTTGGATTTACTCAGAAAATGAAGAAATTTCTTCATTTCTTCATTTTTTTGTAAATCATAGAAAAATAGAATTTCGCTGTGCATAAATGAATTATTTCGAATTGAAAAGAATTAAATTAACGAAATTTGATTGAATTAATTTTAATTAAGCGAAATTCACGAAAATCATCCCGAATTAATCGGAATTAACTTGGATTCAGGTTCGAATTAATATCGGGAGTATCGCAAATTAAATCTAACTAACGTGTATTATTAGGAATTCATTGGGAATTGAAGAATTAATTCGAATTATAGTGAACTAATTTGAATGACAATGAAATAATGCGAATTGATCTGAATTATAATGAATTTCTTCCGAATTATATAGTGCATTAAATTAGGTTGAAAATATTGATGCAAATTAATTAAATGCAAATAAATCAAACTCAGTGAAAATTAAGTAAAGCACCTGCTTTAACATTTCATTTTCGATAATCTAAGTTTTCATTGTATCGACAAAAAATTGTAATTCATTTTTGAGGGAAAAACGTCGAGAGTTTGAAACAATTTATACAAATGTATACAGGCTTTGTTTATTTTAGGTAGAAAAAAAACGCCGTCGATTTTGGTATATTGTACATGTATATAGAGTATAAAAAATATCGTGGGATGGAAAAAGGTACGGTCAAAAGTATAAGTATAATAATGTACAAGGGGGAAAATTGGAAAAGTTTTTTTTTATCATCGATCAAGTTTTACCCGGTGGTTTGTTAGCTTTGGGAAATAGAATTCAAGAGAAATTTTTGATACGCAATAAAAACGTCGCGACTCTCTCTCTCTCCCTTCATACAGCCGAGATTCGAAACCTCAGATAACATCAACACGTGTCCAACTCATAGAAATGATTGGAAACTTTGGTTGTATGAAAAAAAATAAAAAAATAAATAAAAAATTGTTTATTTTTTTCGAGAATTTTATATTACGATTATATCTTCAGTCTTTCTAGCTGAAAAGAAGCTAATAAAAATCAGCATCGACGTGATTATTTGGGTGAAGGTGAATATTTCTAAAGATCTAAAGTCTGAATTTTAACGTTATGTATTTGGGTATCGATTAGAACTTATAACGTAAAAATCCGGGATTTTAGTCTTCCAAATTATGACCCCACCCGATTATTTTATAGGCCAATTAGTTCACTACAAATTCTCAAGAAATTCTAATTTATGCGTCGTATTTTTCATTCCCAAGGCAATAATTTAACCCACACTCCAGGAGTGTACAAAAAAATTACGTTCTATTCCTTAAGACCTACGGGTAATGATGAATAATCCATCGAATTAATTTGAAAAAAAAAATTATAATAATGATAATGATAAAATAAAGAGTAATGTATGAAAAGAGAATGTGTGTTCGGACACACGTATGGGATCGAGTTCAATCAGCTCTTGTCCATGACGACGACCACTCGAAACGTTAAGTCATAATTCTTTGCAGCTGATGGCGTCAAATGCGAACTGAACACATGTCGTTAGAGCACAGAACCTGTTATTTCAAACGCCATGTGTTTGAAAAACTTGATAATACAATACAATACTAGCTCGGTGTAGGATATGGTGATTATAGGCCCAGGGGCTATACGTAAAGAACGCAGTTTGGAATAGCCTACCTTCCCTCCCTAGGTGTGTAATATACTATTTCACCACACCTGCACGGAAAGTACGACTTTCGGCCCGCTGCGTGAACGGGAAGTCGTGCTTTCCGATGCAGGGGGTGGTGAAAAATAGTATACAACCCACGGGAGTGAAAAAGGCCATCCCAAACTGCGTTCTTGCCACCCTCGCCTTCGGCTCGGGTGTCAATCTCACATGCAGTTTGGAATAGCCTACCTTCCCTCCCTAGGTGTGTAATATACTATTAAGGCTCAAAGAGCGACTGCAGGGAAAGGGCGAGGCTATCAATTTCTTACCACATTCTTTTCCTAAGCAAACGTTCTTTTTCGTTCTTTTACTTTGGTAAGATCGTTTTTTTGTAAATTTTATCTCTTCTGTCTCTGTGATTATTAGATTCCAATTTGATTTAAGGTTGTTGTGCATGAAAGCAGAAATAGAAGAAGAAAATCAAAAATTGTAGTTGGCTCGAAAACCGGATGTAAAAGGAAGGGAATTTTATGTTCCAAAAATCGTGTAGCATCCCTGGAACTAAACGGCGTATCGTTGTGTGTATATATGTATATAATAGAAGGCACATTTTTTTGCAAGCTTTATTTTTGCGAACGTCGTGTATGAGAAGGAAACCGTAACGTAAGATTTTCTCTATGTGAATATGATATTCGTAAGTGTATATATATATATATATATACGTATACGTACGGGTATGCGCGTATCTACGTACATAAGTGGTAGTTGTATGCACGGTAAATATACGTACATGGCTACCCGGCTTTACATTTTTACGAGAAAGGCACAGCATAGCACTAATCTGCGAAAGTGGTTCGTCTGCGTACATACCTTTATAAGGTAACTTGGGTGCCCCCCTCCCCGTTATCTATATGTATAGTATAGTGTAGTATCCAAAGGTTTTACAATTTGAGAAAATTGCTAATACATATATATTAAATATATGGGAACATGAAATGTTGTAGATTTTATGTATACAATTATCATATATGTACATATAATTGCGAAATATTTGAGAAATGGCTGCGAAGGGGGTACGATGGCTACGTTTTTCATCAATTTTAGATATTGACGTTTGAAGCCAGCTTTTATAGTGAAATTCAGTTAAAAAAAAAAAAAATCACCAATTTTACGTATAGTAATGGAATGTCTGGAAAAATATCTCACACTGTTTTCGGCTCAAATCAACGTGCGTATATTCATGATTATTAAAATGCAGGATTTGAAGACGAGAAAATGAAAAAAAATATCGATTTTTTTTCTGTCTTATTTACTATGAAAATGACGAAGATGAATCAGATTTTCGAGATTAATGTAATGTTCTCTTGTTTTCTTCATTATAGTCGAATGTGTGTAAAAAAATATTTGAGCTTTATGGCTCGTGATAAAGGCTTATAGTCACCTAGAGCTTTTCGACTGTGTAGGTGTACAGGAATAAATTATAGCAGCTTTCAATTTCTTCTCTATACATTTCTTCATTCACGAACCTGAGTTATACTCTATTGTGGACCGGTGATTTTCTTTTTTTTCTTTTTTGTATCGTTCCTCGGCACGTAGGCTCGTGAAACTTTTCTGTAAAATGGATTTTTTCTTTTCTTTTCCATTCCACTTCCATCAGGTCCAAAAAGTCATAAGTATTATGTTGATCGCTAAATATACGTTACGTCGTGATAAACCTTATCTAGGCGTATGCGAACGCGGAGGGATGCATGCATTATGCATTTATCTATAATAAATGATACATGAATGTTTCTCGTTACGTGAGAAATGATCAGCAATATAACTTTGTGTAAATACCAGACCTGCTGTAACATACGTGTACATAAGCTGATAGATTTCTGATCACATCTTCATATATAAGTCAAATAAAAACCGCTAGTTTAGTAAATTACAATATTATCTCTTTTATTGGTTTGAAGTTTATTGTCTTCAAGACGATTTGGATAGTTTTTTTTTTTTTTGCTGAAGTAATAGCAATTTTTAGGATGACAGTAATTTGAAAAGTGTAATTTCATGTTATTTGGGTGATTTTAAGCGATTTTATACGATTTCATCATCAGCAACTGTTAATTCGGACGATCAAAAATTATCATCAAACGATCGATTTCGCAGCGATTTTTGTGAACTAAATTCTCAATGCTATTTTAACATATATTCTTCAATCATTCCGTTGATTTTTTACTTGTGTAGTTTTGGCGATTTCTCGTAGAAATTCTTCTAAATGGATTGTTTTTTTTTTCTGTGATGCCAGTATTTTTTTTCACTCTTTTCTCACAGATTGCTATCTGAAACAAAACAAAACAAAACCAAAAACACTTGAATCAGCTGATTTGTATTGAAAATCAATCCTAATAAATCATTCCAGCATATTTAATGTAATTAAAAAATTTCTATCAATTTTCTGGTCTTGCTTTTTTTCACTGCAGACAAAAAAAAAAAATCGCAGACACTCACAATCGGGTATGAATTTCCCTCTCCTGTCTAGAAAAAGAAAAAAAAAAGCTTGTTTTTATATTTCCGGTCAAAGAAACGACGCCCCTCCTCCACCTATGGATTTACCGTAGTGGAACTAAAATTCGGAGCATATTGCGTGGGAGTTAATTATGTAAGGTGAGTTAGCTTCTTGGCTGGCGTCACTCTCTCTCTCTCTCTCTCTCTCTATCCGTCTTTCTATCCCACCCGTGGCCTTAACCTTGCCATCGTAGCCTCGCCCTCGGCCCTGGGCCGCGCAATGCATGCCGAGAGAGCTTTGCCAACGTGGGTATAGTAGCCATGTATATATATATATATATATAACTCTGCCTACCCGGTAGGTACGTATACGTACGTCTGCGCATCGTCTGCGGATACGGACGTGAGAAGTATTCCTAATTTTCTTCAACTTTTATACCACTCTCATTCTATTGCCACAGATTTTTGTTACATTTTTCAACTTCCCGTTTCTCTGTTTCAAGAGAAAGGAGAAAGTTACTGTAATCACCCTGAAAATGAAAAGTTGAGATTTCACCGTATCTCCACGTTTTTTTAGATACAAAATATCTCGAAACTTTGATTTGTTTCACCGATATAGAGATCATCCTCAGAATTATTCCCCTCGAGTCTTGCATGATTAATCAACTGTCTTTATGTAATTATTATTCGTCTGAAGTGGAACCGCTAATTATATCCTTAGGTATTGCGGAACGACGTAGAACGAGGAACTTTGGGTAATACCAGGAAACGGTATTCTTATACCACTTCACTGTTCCTTCTATAGTCTATACCGTCTCCTGTCTTTCACATTCGCCCCTCGTTCGTCTCATCTTACGTTACCTGAGACGAGATTTCCCGAAACAAAAATGAACTTCATACCTGCCTCTCAGTTCTACTGTGGGCATAGCTGTGACGTTTACCGCACCGTCTCTGATACTTTACGTCGAACAAAGTTCCCGCATACTTTTCTTTAGTTACGTTCACCACCTTGATTCACTACCTGGAAGACGAACAGAGAACCGGTTAACGTGTAACTCTGAAAAAAAAAGTCGGCGCATGCGCACAGAGTGAATGCTTCACTTTACACCCTAGGGTTTTTTTTCTTCTTCGCTCATGATCCACTACTTACGAGCTAATCACTCTCGACGAGCACGAAAGGGCGGAGAAAAAATAAAATTTACGTAGATGGATACAGATAAATGAATGAATGAATGAATGAATGGGATATGGTATAGGCGGTAATAAGTATACGAAAAACGGTGTAGGATGGGAGAAAGAAACGTGAGCAAGAAGTTGTACAAACCTTGAAGAATATACGAACTGATATAGGAGGTCGGGATAAGAGACGATTCGAGGGGATGGTATGGATGATAGATTAATAGACGAATGGGGACGAAAAGAATGAAGAATGTGACTGAAACGGTGGAGAGAGTTAAAGAGAGAGAGAGAGGAGAGAGAGTTTCGGCGCTAAGGTGCCGAAGAAAAAAAACCCTGACAAAGAAACGCGGCTCGGTCGCGTAAAGAGGGAAGAAGAAAAAAGGGAGAAGTGCAAGAAAAAAAAGGAGCGAGAGACGAAGGCGGGTGGTAAATGGCCTATAGCTATTACTACAGGGTTTTCACTACGAGAGCGACGACGACGACAAAAAGTCACAGGGGTTGAAAGAAAGGGGGGAAGGAACTCTGATGCCAGGAAGCCAAAGGAAAGGAAAGGGCGAGCTGGAGGGGGGGGGGGGGGGGGGGGGGGGG